>JAYKAV010003077.1:786807-814987 GCA_035582835.1 Phoebastria nigripes
TTTTTTTTTTTTTTTTTTTTTGATTTGGAGCCAAATTTTGTCCTTGGTTACACCTGTATCCGTCCAGACTAACGCCTCTGAGAGAACTTACTCTGGTGTAGTTGAAGGGAGGATTTGTTCACTTCAACAAACCTCCACATGGTTGGTGTTAGACTCGTGTAAGCAATAACGAACAAATGTTGAGGTAACAACRAGACTCAATTTTACCACCATTTCTCACCTGGTGAGCCCATCCATGAGTGCCATGCTCAAACCAGAGAGAGGAGGAGCGTGAATACATGCTTGTCAGCAAGAGTCAGATTTGCATGCTTATGTTTTGGACAAAATTCTGTTCTTCCTCAAACAAAGCCCCAGTTAGTATCGTTAGGGGTTTTATGGGAATATAGACTCGAGAATTTGGCTGTAGTCCTTTTTGGAGGGGAAGTGAAGAGCAAGTTTTATGGTCAGAACTTGGTAGGGCGTTTTAGAAAATGTCTTTATTCTGTTTCACTTATTTGTTTATTTTCCACTTGAAATGAAAAGAATTGCTGTGCTCTTTTCTCTTTGCAAAGCCAAGAATGGCTACTACTTGCATCCTGTCGTAATCCTGTATCACTAAAAAGGAGCGTAGAAACATTACCCAGTTCTGCCAGCTAATATCACATTCAGATAAAACAATAGCTCGCACACTGAGACTTGACATACTTTTAATGTTCATGTGATAGGTGGCACATTTTGACCTAACGATTTCATGCTGCGTTGAGAAATAATGTCACAAAATCATTGTTAGGTGCTTTTTCCTGCAGCTCGGTGTGTATGTTGAAAAAGTTGTTTCTGAGGATCAGAGGGAGATGAAGGTGTCTAAGGCACAAGCCCAGCGTGGCAGGAATTACTGTGTGCGTTGCGTGTAGCAGCCTGAAGTTTTTATTGTAATTTTAGTGTTGGTGAGGAGGTTGTGAGTGGCTGGTGGAGCGAGATATCTCAGCACTGGGGAGATGTTTAGGTGTTGAATTGAGACAGGAAGCCTTGGGTGCCATGGAGAGGTGCCCTGGTATTTATACATCTCATACTTTGGGTCTGCCCCCGACTTGTTGGAGGCCATGGAGGTTTCTCCCCAGGTTCCAGAAAACTTTTGTGCCCAGCATGTGACAAGACTGCCCYAGCCCAAGCTTTGTGCTTGAACTTCAGCCTTTTCTCAGGCTTAGCACTTTCACATGGAGAAAGTGTGCAGAGACGGAGGGTGTTTTGTCTGCTTGATGTGAAAACCAGTGAGGAGCGAAGTRCAGAGCATATTCACTGCTGGAAGATCTAAACCCGCAGCCTAGAAGAGGGGAAGCAGGCAGGTGGTGGCTTGCACGGGAGGGGATAGCCACCACGGAGGGATGAGGCTGAGCTCTCTGCTTATGAGGACATCTTTCCAGCAGTAGGTGTGTGAGTTGGGTGGATGCAGGGTGTTGTCCCAGGATCTTCTTATGAATGCTGTATATAAAGTTGCGAACAAGGATTTCAGTATAGCTTCATTTTACCTGTCCTTTACTAAATGCTTTGTGTTGGGGTGACTGAAAAAGCCCACGTTGTACGAAATACCCGATTGTGTGAGGCTTCTAGTTGGCAAGGGGACACAAGCGCTGCACAAGAAGAGCATGCATCCCGTGGCCACTGTAGCTTCAGTAGGAGTCATCCGTGTCTGTTATGGTTACGTTGATAAAAGTTCCCATCCCTTGAAGCAAAATTATCTTTTAAACCAGCTCCCACTCTCGGAGCTGCTTTTCTGTCCAGGTATCAGTAGCCTTCTCMTGCTTCTCAAGTGTAAATTGTTTGGTGTAGAAATAGAGGCCATCTGCTTCTAGTTATCTGTCTCTGGGTTTATGGCAGCCCGTACCTTGGTCTTTCTAATGTTTAGAGGGCAATAGAGGGGAAGAAGGAGTTGGAACGAAGACAGTGGGTTCTCATTGTTGATTGATTTTTTTTTTTTTTTTCTTTTCTTTTCTTTTCTTTTCCTTGGAGTGACAGTTGAGCAAATCCAGTGTTATCACAGATGTGGCCAGGCTGATCCTTGCCTGGCCTCACTAGACTCTGGTGTAACGATGTTCTCTGTAGGCCTGTGTCCTACACTGCGGAGCATCTTGAAGCTTTGACCTTCAGAGACCTGCACTTACTCTGTATTTAAGGAGCTGAGACGTGGTCCTACAATTTGATCTGATTCACCAGATCCTCCTGTGAGTAGCCTTGCTGGGACTGACTGCAGCAAGCTCTGCAGTTTACTCCGGAGCAGTTACACATCACTTCCTTGACCTCCCAAAATCTTTCAGCCTGTAAAAAGAGAAAGGCGTAGAGGCTCGGTACCCGTGTTAGTGTGATCGGTGTCTTGTCAAGTTGACCGCTTTCCCCAGCTTGGTGTAGCCCGTGCTGCATCGCTGGTGTGTTTGTTACCAACAATAATAGCATGAGGTTCTCCAAACCCAGGTGGGCATTTTAGACACCAGTTTGACAGGGAAAGGGCATTTTTCATGACGTGATAAATCAATCCGTTGGAGTGACTTTCTCCATGATGTGCTCTGGCAGTGCTGGCGAGGAGGTTTCTGTGGAGCTCTCTGGCGAGGTGAGATTCCGCGAAGATGTTTGTCTCCCTCCTACCCCCTGGTGCGTAGGACTTCGGCCAGGAGACCAATGTGACATGGCTGTTGACGTGCTGTGGTGAAGATGGTTTACTGTGATGAGAAATGAAATCTGACCTGAATGTTAAGATAGCTTAAAGCCTGGGAAGTACTTGATGTTTCCTGAGTCAGCTCTGACCATCCCTATGGAGTAAGCAGTTGGTTTCAGGTTTTCTGAACACTGAGTAAGGTAATGAGGTTTTTCTGCGGATGTTTGTTTAGCTTCAGCTCRGGCAGTTCATCTGACAAGCCTGAAATGGGACATAGATATTTATAAAGCACAGATGGAAGTGGTGTGGGGCGGGAAGGGGGGGGGGACTTGCATTTAAATGGGGATTCTTGTTTCATAAAACTGGCACAATTTCTCGCCGTGCGTTTGCTGAGCTAATTTCTGTTCAGCACGCAGGCATTAGTCTGTTTTGAGACCATGCTAAATTATCGTCGGGTAAAGCCCAATATAATTAATTACAAATGAGAAATGCTGACAAATATTTGTCAAGGAGCTGTTTAATGAGCTTCAAATTCTGTGTCAGATGATTCCATCCACCTAGTGTAAATAATTTTTAAGCAATTGTTCCACCGAGTTTGTGTGATTTAGGCAGATGTTAGCTACAGCAGTTCTACATATTRGACAGATAAAATAATATAAAACTAGATGGAGTAAAGCTTAACAGCTGCTGTGGGCTTTAAAATAGAGACACTACTGTTACACAAACAAGATGTGGAAGTAACAGGAAGGTTTTGAAGATACCATGGTCTCAGTTGTGTGTCTGTGTGYACTGACAGTGTAGCTCTGCGTATGCATCTGAATGCAGGAATTTGCTTTAATAACCGTTGTGTGATCACTAGGCACGGCCCACTGAAAATAGAAATAGCTTGGCTGTGTGACAGCAGAAGCTTTGGGCTGGACACCAGAATGGCTGGCTTGCAGTGTGGTTTTCCTCCCCAAATCACTCTCTTCTCACCAGCCTTTTAGCTGGCCTGATTAGCCTGTTTACTTAAATTCTCTGAGATTTCAAGCAAGTTTGTTCTGCCTTGTCTCTATCCCTTCATATTTCAAAAGGAATTTGATCTTCATGCCTTACCGCAGCAGCATCATAACATCAGGTGTTTGTTCAGTGCTGTCAGCAAATCTTGGTAGCCCTTCTTGTGTTTATTGACTGCTTAGATGCTTAGGTGTTTGTCCTGGTCTCTGTTTGCACATGCAAGTCTGCAGATTTAGACCAGCAGAGAAAAGAAGGGAGTAGCTAAATGAAGATATCTGCGGATGGTGAGTTGCACTAGGTTTTGCGTGACACTGGGATATCATATGAAGTGATGCGCTTATTATTTTCACTGTGTATTTAGAGGAAACAGTAAATTGACCTGAGATCAAATTTTGAGATAACCTTGACAGAGCAACTGAATCTCTTGTTGAGAACCCTCAGCAACCAGAACTGAAAAAACAGCAACCCAAACTGAAAGCAGGACTGAAAACAGCAGGATGCATATTCCACTAAAGGAACCTCTTGGGTAATTTTTGAAACCTGTGTTGCTACAATTTGGGCACCTGAATACTTCTTAAATACTTTAAAATTACTTTTAAAAGCCTGATACTTTTCTGGGAGGCTGGATATCCACAACTCCCACTGACTTCTTGCAGCTGTTGAAGAGTTGAAACTGTCTCTTTGGGCAGATAATGACCGAGATTTGTGGTTGTTGCATAAATATTCTTTTAAACTCCTGAAGGTAACAGTGTAATGAAGGTGGGGATTTTTGCCATTCCTGTAGGTGGTAGTAGGAGGCACGATAGGCTTGAGTTGAAGAAGGAAGAGTTTAAACTATAAGGACAAGTTCTTTAGGTAAATGTGATTCAAGTAGTCTGCACTGGCCCCGCTCTTTAAGATTAACATTAATGGGAATTATGCCACATATCAATAGGACAAAAGACACCCTTATTCTTTTTTATCTTGGCATCTTTTTTTGCTGCTATTTGGGTGAGAAAGTAAGACCCTTCTCATTAAATATCTGGGGCCTTTGCTGGGATGAGAGAGTGTAAAGAAACAGATTTATAAAATAAGGGTAAAGGATCAGGAACTTGGAAGGAAAATGATCACTAGGGAAAGGCAAAAAAAAAAATCAGCAGAAAGACATCAAGGGGCTGAGTAATTGAAAGATTGAGTTACAACACTGAGATCAATAGAGAAATATCAGGGACTGGCTGGGAACACTGTGAACTAGAGGGGGATGTTGTTACCGAAAGTGGAAGTTTCAGGTAAGATCCATTGCTGTGTACGTAAATGCTCCTCGGTGAGAGCCCTGCTGCCAGTACCGAGGGGGAATACTCAACAAAATCTGTCCCCACTTAAAAAGTCGTTAAACCCGGTAACTCTTCAGCTGGGAGAAAGGCAGAATGATTCTTCACTCAATGAGATGGCCCCTGTTTCGCCCCCTGTCTCTGTGACTATGTTTTTTTTTTTTTTTTAAGGACTGTTTCTATCAGTTTGACTGGAAGACCCTACCACATTACACCGGGGGTCTGACCTGCAGCCTTGTAATTATCTGCAGCTAAATTAGAAGTTTAATCTTTGTTCTGAGCAACAATAAGTTGAGTCAGATAGGTTTTAAAAATAGCCCAAGCTCAAGTTTAGTGAAGTCTCAAATGCAATTAATAAAAGGGTAATGGAGTTAGGAAGTTGCGGGCTGAAATGTGGAAATGTTTAACTCTCGGTTTTCCTTTACTTGAACTGCAGTGCTTTGCTGAGGCAATGTCGCCTTGGTTCTGYGAGGGGAAATTGCTTCCAACGTTTCTCTGTGTTCTTGTACATCATCCTTATGATTTATCAGTTCAGTATCTGTGTTCTCGTTGGGGTTTGGCTCGGTATGTGCCACAAATTACCAGCTGTATGCATTTTTTGTATAGTCAGTCTGTTGTCGTTTTGACTTGATGCCAAGCCATGGTGAAGACCACTTCAGAACATCATAGTCCTCTAAACTCCTTTGTTGTAAAATGGATATGAAAATCCACTTTGGGAGTAACGAGAAATGGCTAATGCAGGTAGGGATTTGTTTTGCTGTAACAGCAGAACGTGCAGTGGCAATTTGTCAGATCCCCAGCCCAGCTCTGCTGTACTATTTGCCTTTAAATAGTGTGTTACCTTAATATCTTGAGATTTTTCTCCTTGTATCTTGGCAACACTACTGCTGAAGTTCACACACTCATGCGGTGGAGAGAGAAGGTTTTACCCAAAAGGGTAAATCTTTAGTCTGGTAAATATTATAGGAAGGAGTTTTGGTTCTGTCCTCCTCTGCAGGAGTGGTGGAATAAAAGTCAGCAAAAGCAGCTGATTATTCCTTGGCACTGCACGTTTTTCTGTTTGTGAGTTTTTGCCTATCGGGTTTAATTTGATCACGTTGCGTGACGTATGCTCCATGTGGATTTACTTGGTATTTGGTGTGCGTCTTGGTCCTACTGGTTTTAAAATCTCCTGAGACAAAGACGCGGGAGACGTGCAGAGGTGTATTGATATCTGATGTGCCCAAGTTCCTGGCTGTCTGAACTTTAGATTGTGTAATGCTGGCTGATGCACATATTACTGATATGATTAATATCGCACGTCCAAATGGGAATAGTTACTCCGCAGCCACGCAGGAGATCAGTTTGGTGTTCTCTCCAGAAATGGTCACCCTTTAATCTGTCTCACATGTGTTTGCCAGCTTCCGAAAGTGGAAGTTGCTTCTCCTCTAGAATCAGTGCTTTTATAAATTGCCTCTTTTCATACTTTTATTTGGTAGCAAAGGCGACTTACTGGTTTGGGAATAAAACCACTGCCAACCTGTCTTCCCCATCCACAAGCCTGGGCTTGTCCTTTGTTGGATGAGCTCATGAAAACAAGCAAACATCTTCAGCCTTTGAGACGTGCCCTGTGCTGAGCGTCATTTGAATGAAGCCATCTGGGGCAGGTGTGTGGATGCTGCAGGATGAAAGCGCACACCTCAGTTGGAGAGGTAGATAGAGGTGGGCACCAGGAGGTTCTAGGTTAGATTAACTTTTAGGTGGCTGAAGTTCTGGAGAGGTACTCCTTGTGTTGCAGGGTAATTGTAACAGAGTTGTATCAGACTTTAAAACATGTTTTACACTCCCATGCAATCAAACAGTGGTCAGATCCAGAACCAAATTCATGAAAGTTTGTGAGAAGCCTTGCTCCATAATGGCTGACTATGAGAAGGACAATTTTTTAGAGGAGAGTATGTAACAGTGATAATATCTGGTGCAGATGCCCCCTTACCTGTCAGTGAAATCTGCAAGCCACTATCACCTTTTTCCCTACGTGCGGGTACAGGTTACCGTGTCCCGGGCGACCCACCCTCGGAGCTCGGGGTGACCCAGGTTGCAGGTTGCTCTGGAGTGTCCTACAGCTGCTGTTAACTCACCCTCCCGGTATAGTAAAGGCATTTTCATTTCTTTGCCCGTGAAGTGGAACCAATGAGACAGAAGTGCTTGCCACCGACTTCTCCTGGACCACATGCAGGTGGCTCTCAGGCATGGGAGAGCAGTGTCCCTGGGTACAAAATGCGTGTGGTGTAACTTCTCCCTCCTGGCAAGTTTTGACAGCCCATGTTTTGCTGTTTGCACACCATTTCCTATTGCTGAGACTTAGATGAGTTACAAACATGGTGATAATTGCTCAAGGCATTGATTTTTATTTATTTTCGCTCTGGAAGGCCTAAGTGACCTGAGACCTTTCAGTCTGAGAATCTGCTTCAGTTTTTTTGAGATCTCCTCTTACACGGATGGTGGGAATGGAGGAGAGGCGGCCGAAGGACCTGGCTCGTTGCTATGAAATGGGGATGTCCGGCTGGGGGGCTGTAGGCTCTGTTGTTCACCTGGCTCTTGACCGCTTTTGTCACCTTCGTCTTGGCTTCTGCACCTCCAGGTGCTTAGCACCGTATGTCTCTGGACGGTGCCATGAGTGTCCTTCAAGGCTCCTCCAGAAACTGGCATCTGGGCCCCAGCTTCCAGAAGGCCCAGGGGAAGGAGCCGGGAGGTGCCGCTGTTGCAAGAGCTGGGTAACACGCGCTCTCCAGCTTGCTCCAGAGCTGGCCAAATGTGTTGAATGGCCGGGCATGATGTGATGTCCATCGGAGCAGGCACTGATGGAGGGCTGAGACAGCGAAAGTAGTTTTGACCTCCAAGGAGTCTGTGTGGTAAGAAGGCAAGCGAAGAAGTGCTGCTGTTGTGGACGATTTATGTTGTAACTCTGTTAGTGTTGTGGGTTTTAATGCACGTCAAGGGCACTTTGACCTTTGAATGGAATCTTTTGGTGTGAAATTTTGCCTTTTCTCCTCTCCTTCCTTCCCTTAAAGAAAATTCAAAATAAATACTGAAAATCAAAACCGTCTGTTTTGAGGGGACCAAATTGCTGCTCTTTATTTTATGTGATTTGGATATTACTGAACGATTAAAAGTCCTAGTAATTTTTACTGGCTGGCTATTGTGCTTTTAGGCAGTGACTCTTCTAGCATTAGTCATTTTAACTATGGAAAAAAATAATAAAAATGCAATTAATGTGGCTCAACAGCTGAGTCTGCTGGACTTTAAAAAAAAAAAAAAAAAAAACAAAAAAAAAAAAAAGCTAAAAAAAAAAAAAAAAAAAAAAAAAAAAAAAGTAGTTCTGGACTTTAAAAAAAAAAAAAAAAAGAAAAAAAGTAAATTTTAATGAGTTCTGGGATCAGAAAGATACATCTGGTAGATGGATTTGCCAAGTTTTCAACCTCAGAATGTGTGTTGAAAAACGCAGTGAATTATGTAGCTACAAAAGTGGATCTTTGCATGTTTATAAGACCTCAGTGCAATCTCCTTATATTTGCCTAATGACAAACAGACGTTCTCACAGAGGCGCAGCCCAGAAGGACACACATGTGCTCAAACAGCTCTGTAAGCTGATAGTATTTGTATCAGAATGCTGCTACTAGTGAAGGAATTTTAGAGGATCCATTAAATATAGGGAAAAAAATATCTTGGTATTGGATGAAAGAAAAGAGAAGGAAGGGAAAGGGGTGGGGAGAGAGAGAGGAGAGGGAGCACTGAAACTTTAAATGTACATGATGTGTGGGCTAAGATATTGTGCCTCCACTGCTGAACCAGAAAATTTATAACAACTGTTTGTCATGTGTATGTATTTATAGCCATTCACATAATGAAGAAGTTTCATGAGGTTGTAATAACATATCAAGATGGATGTAATTAAAACAGAAGCAAATTGACACCTCTAGATTAAAGGCAAACTCTAAACTAATACACCTGTACGCTGTCACTTATGTATTAGTTGTCTGGGGCAGTCTGCCAGATATGCAAATAAAAAGGCATTGGCAAATTTCCTTGGATGTGCGGTTATGAAAAACCCAACTATTTAATCTTTTACCTAGCCCTGTTCAGGTTTGTAGCAATGGTAGAATTTATTAATTTGGTGTCACTAATGCTTCGTGATGGGAATGAGCTAAATGACACAGAGGGGTGCGGAAAGAAGCAAGAAGAAATACAGAGCAGGTGACTGCTGGAGAATAATATTCTTTACAGTGGGACCCTTCCCTTAGAAGAGAGGTGTCAACTGGGCCGTTTCCGATCTGTCCTAACTCTCGAAACTGTAGAGGGCTAAAGAGTCCTTGACATGGACTTTCTGTAGCATTTGAGCTCAGTTAAATGCTTTTGAAAACTGCACTGTAACAACAGATTTTGGTTCTGTCGTGCTGCAGGTGATTGGGGTTGCCAGTAAGGAAACTTCTTCTAAAATTTATAGCTTTCAGATATACTGGCACAATTCAAATCTGATGTAAATCATTGCTGAGTCTGTGAAATGGCTGTAAAGTATCTTAGCAATTTTATGTAATAGTATTTTTCAACTTGTTGCAATTTGCAGAAGCCTCAAATTTTTCCAGTGGAGTTGTGGACACCTGTATAGTGAATTTAAGCCTGCAGTCAATAGGTTTGCTCTCTGAATTAATGCTCTTGGGGTTCTTAGAAGTAGTCTGCAAATTACTGATGTAAAATAGGCTGTTGGCATGCAGCAGGGAGGGAATTCTTTGCCTTGTTAGTTCCAGGCCTGTGAATGGAAGTACCAGCCTTGCTTTTGAGTAACTTGCACTTGCAGATAACCTGCATTCCTTTAAAAGCCCCAGGGATGGAAATAGGGCCTCACGTGGCTTGTGTATAACCCCCGTGGCTGGTGATTAGGGTTTTCTGTTAAACAGCTGATGGTGGTACCTCCAGCTCCTCCTCCCTGAGTATGAAAAATCTTACCTTTTGTGGACGTGGTGGCATTTCCTCCGGGAGCGGCAGTCCTAGAGACCCGCATCCCGCTGCATCCAGTAACCTCCTCAGATGGCTGCAGACACTTGGGTTTGTAACATTAATTTATGAGTAGATTGATATGACTGCAGGTCTGGAGAGCTCAATGAAGCCCAAAATACCCGAATTCAGTTTTGAATTTGGGCTTGAAGTTCTTTGCCCCAGTCGGGGAGGAACCAGAAGGAAATCCAGCCATCTGCCTTGCAAGGTGTTGCCGTCACAAGCCTGCTTCTGCCCGTGGTGCTGGGCTGTGGGCTGTAGTTCTGCGGAGAGGTGGCTGCAAAGCGCACCCATTTGCAGGGAGCTGTCTGCATAAAAGCTCCAATGGGCATGTTTTGTTATACTTTTTCTGAATTGAAAAGACTCCTTTTTTAATACGTCTGGACATTAAGGATCAATCATACGAGGTACGTGGCTTCAAAGTGATTTCAAACGGTAGGATTTTTGTCTTCAATACTTCAACAACTTTTCTTCCACCTTTAATCTTTCATGAGCGGAAGCTTCAAAAGATAATTAGTAAAACATGCTTTTATCTGCATTTATCTCAAAACAYGATTAATTTTTTAACTGCAATTACAGCAATCATTTCAAGTTTCCTCTATATTAATGAGTAAAGGATTTTTTTTGAGGGAGCGAGAGCCTAAATATGGCTATATTGGCCGAGTTGAAAGGCACATTTATGAGTGTGCGTTTTGTTTTCATTGCTAGGGATTGAATTTCCGGTTCCAGGAAGTAATATTTCACATGGATTAAGGTCTTTGAAATGCTCTTGCCCAGCTTCACTGGATCATTTTGAGGAGCTGACAATGTTAAGAACTGGATCATGCTCTTTGCTAGACCTGGCTACTGAATACCCAGTTACACGTTCCCCTCGTGTTAGTGCTTTTTCRCTCTGCCCTATGGACGTGTGACTGGCAGGATATCCTCTGCATGCCGCTCTTGGCATTGAAACGTAAGATATACGATGCAGCCTGTTTGTCGTTAATGAATTGGCAATGAACTTGTAAATTTTCACCTTTACCATTTCTGTCTTTGTTATAGGCAGCTTAAGGCATTTTTTATTACTGTTTCACTTCAGGGAGAAAGGTGTTCATGTCTGTTCCTTTCATTGTTGCTGCTACTAACGTATGCAGGACTGTCCAACTGGTGTCCTGCAGCCTGGATCCCAGCTGTAGGTTGAGCGTGTCACCTGTCCGGATTTTGAGCACCTCCTGTCCGTCTGGTTGTTGGTCCTCCATGGCTCACACCAGTGCCCTTGGAAAATGGTGCCACCAGCACAGAGGTATCCCAAAACAGGTATCCAGCCCAGAGCCTCCAAAAGCAATGGACCGCTCTGGGGGATTACTGAAAAGAAACAGAATTAGAAACACTTTTCAGTAGAGTACAGCTTTTGTGTAATTTTGCCCTGTGAAGGCTGCTCATCAGCCCTGCCTCCTGCTTCTCCATGAACAGGAGGGAGAGATTTTGGGCTGGAGCTGCAGTTTTGCTGCTCTGTGCCTCCAAAAGTGACTAGGCAGAGGCTGCTGGAAGTGATGCTGGGGTGATGGCATGGCCTCAGTTACTGCAGCAGAGCCCGAGCAGTGAGGTAAATGGAGCAGGTGTTTGACACTGTACCTATAAGAAGTGTAAAGACCTAACTTTTCTCCCCCCCCCCCCGCCCCCTTCAGTTAGGCCCAAATCATGGATGTCAGAGGTGGTTCGGAGTAAGCCTGCATGGCCTTGGTTCAYGTCTGATTTTAGCTTCTAAATTGGGATTGCAGTAACCCTGCCCTGCAGTCGCTGGGGAGGTGGATGGGACAACGACTGCAACAGTGGATTGGGCAGCTGCATAGGAAAGCATGCGAGTGTATAATCAGATTCCTGATAAAACCACGTCTCTAAGTCCCTTGAATGGGTAGCTTTGCTGTGAATAGGCTCATAAGGTCTGCTGTGGCTCCTTTCTTTGTTTGGTACTCTGACAAAAAATTGCTCTGGTATCCTTGTTGGCATATTTTTACATCTGTTATCCATATTTTGGATTTGTTCTGGCTGCAGTCTTATTTTGTTTTGTAAAATCTACCTGGGATTGGGACGGAGATGTATGTTTGCTAAGGCAGATTTGGAAATTGCGTTGTTGAAATACAGCCCATATGGGCCATTGTAAAATGGTTACTGCAGCATATAATTGCCTTCACAATGATGTGCTTTGTCATTTTACTTCCATCTTCAAAGAGGCTCTCCTGTAGTCTGCTGACAGCAATGGTGGTATTAGAAAACATATGGATTTGTAAAGGCATTAAACTGTCTTTAGTTCAAGGATTCGATTACAATGTTAGAGTATGGGTCACCACATTTTTGTGTGGATAGGCTGCACTTGACTGTGTCAGTTTATGTTATAGGTTAGGGAAGGGTTTGTTTATTTACTGAAGATACCTGACATAATATCCTTTTGAATACATGGGGAAGGAGGCATCTCTCATGCTGCCGTACACGGTCTGAGCTGTACGGCTGTCCCAGGGCCACGGTCCCACCACACCCTGCTTCGCTTGCAGGGTTCGGTCAGGGCTTGCCAGCCACACTGACGAGACTTTCAAGAAGTCTTGGAGGGAAGTGCCAATTACAACATGGAAAAATACACAGAATGTAAGAACCACAAAATTGGCTTTGAAATTTTAAGGTTTTTTAGTCCTCCATGCTGGGCTGCTAGTCTGAATGTTTTGGGYATTTGTTTTATGTTCACATACAAAGGATGCGTTTACACTGTACAGCTCCACACATTTGAGAGTATAGGGCAATCTGTTCAGCTTTTGCCTTTTTTTCTACCCTCACAGTTTCAAGTGTGGATTTTCTGGGGCAGGTCTGAGGTCTGTAGTGCCCCTCTCTGCAAAGGCCAGTGCAGCGTTTGCATGGTGGGATGCACACGTCATGGGATGTGGCACGCAACCTCTCTCCAGACTGGAGCRATGCTCGTGCTCTTTACACCATCAAAAGGGAAAAGCTGGAGAGTGAGAGGGATAATACACATAAAGAAGATCCTTCTTTTTCAGTTTTGTTACTATTTTTGTCTTACTTTTTGCAGCCTGCTGTTCAGCACTCAGCCCAGCTAGGACATTGAAGCAGGCTGGGGGGTCATGCTTGGCCCATGGCCACCTGCACCTTCTGCCACATGCGCTTGCTGTTGCGTTTGGGTTTGTGCAGGTCCCTCCCAAAACAACTCTTCCGATATCTCTTGTCCTTCAAACACACTCTTTAATTAAGGTGCTGAGCTGGTCCGTGGGAGACGTGGGTTTGTTTCTGTGTAAGCACAGTCGTCTTTCGTAACCTTGAAGCAGTCACTCCCCTCCCAGTTCAGCACGGCCGTGTGAGCACCTGCTTTGTGGTTGTGCTGAATAAGGACGGATTTGGGCTTGGATCCACATGTATGCTCATGGGAGATGCTGCGTCCGGGCTTGTAGATCTGGGTTTCTTGACTGAGAAGAGCAGGCCCATGGGGACAATGCTGATGTGTGAGCTATTTAGTGTGAAGTCAAATATGTGCTTAGGTGTCACCTTGAGCTAGAGTATTAGTTTTGCTGTAGCTGAGTTTTCCTGTCTGCAAAATGGGTTTAATAATACTTTCCCTCTTTAGAGGTTGCCTGGCTACTTAATTAGCATCTGCAGGATGCTCAAATAGTAACTGGTTGACACAAAATATCTACATAATTTAACTGTAGGACATCAAAACACCAATGCTTATATACATTTAGCAGGGACCTGGCTAGAACGCATATTTGAATAACTGAAGACACTTGTATTATTGTCAACCACCTTTTAAAATAAAGCTATAATTTTGCCTTAACATTGTTGACAGCAATCACTTTATTAAGGAAATCTGATGTGAAGGGTAACCCAGGGAAATTCTGATTAGTGCTTTATCTTTCTTTATACTGTTACGATTATTAATGATGTAAAAATTAGTGTTGCTTAGTTATGACTTGCTTCAGTTTTAAATCACTTACAGCATTATCTGTCCCAGCTGTGGTGGATATCAAGGCTAGCTTATGGTAATATCTTTCCTCAAATCCATTGCAGAATAGGGAAGAAACTCTCATTCTAGCTATGAGAAATGTTAAAGGATGTATTACTAACCCTGGCAGCTGTGATGGTGGTAAACAAATTAGGTCTGTCATTAATGCCAGGGTCTGCGGGTATAATATGTCATGAAACTGGTATATCTCTGTTACTAACTGGCCTATAAAAAACAAATAAATGCAGGGGTTTCGTTAATTCTTGTGTAACGAATTTAAGAACAAAGCTGCCTTGTGATAAGGTTTGTGTAAGATGAACGCGAAGTTCATGTATATGGCATGTTTTTTAGCAAACAGTGCAGAAATGAGAAAGATAGAAACTTAGTCCAGTGAGAAGCTCCCATTAATATCCCCAGGTTTTGCAGCAGGCCCTTGTCAGGGCTTTATTTAAGGACAGTATTTATGCAGATGTTGAAATCAGTCCCTCTTTAAGACAATGGTTGAATATGTTGTTAAAAATCATAACACAGTGCGCTTAAAAAGAGTATATGCTTAAGTGCAGGCAGGAGCAGGATGTTACTAGGTATATACATAAATAGATCTTTAATGCGAGGCTTTGTAGCAGTGACTTTTTAAAAATTAATTTATTTTGAGGGAAGGCTTGGGAGAGTGGCTTGGGGTTTTTTTCTTTTGGGGCCTTCAGGCAGTTGAGTCTGGTGGTGAGACAGCTCCTGCACCACTCCAGCTCCTGGAGCAGCAGGGCCAAGGTGTGGTCCGGACGCTGCCTCCTGATGCAGCTCGGCATCCATCCGCGGGATGTGGGACACGGGTGCTTGCTGGAGCACCCCTGGATGTGCTGGAAAAGCCCCAGCAGGCAGCTTGGCAGGGCAACCACAGGTAACAGTGGGATGGAAATGGAGGACCGGGCAGCCCAGCCACGCTGCAGGCTGACATGAGCCTGTGTTTGTTGAAATCTTTCATACTTAGTGTGTCCCTTGCCTGGTGCCTGAATGCAAGCGTGCATCTGCGCAGCGAGGATGTCGGATGAGTTTGGATTCAAGCACAGATTCGGGTCTGGGTGTAACATACAGCGTCAATGCAAACTCTGACAAGCTGAAGCCTCTACTGTACGGGATTGAATTTTGTTTCTTCCTAAGAGAAATGGTGAACTTTGCAGCTTTGCTTGCAGTAGGTCCTGTTAATGACGAGTCATCAAGATTTCCCTGGCAAGTAGCATTACTTTGGGTAATTACTTCGGGAAGCTACCGGGGGGGATGCTTCCTCCTCCCCCCTGGTGCAGACACCTTCCCATCCAGCCACATATTGTTGCTTTCTCCAATACCAGCTAAACAGGTGGCAGGATTCAAATCACCACTCTCTGAATGGAGTTCACTCTCCACAATAGCTCACCAGAGGCCTGTTTTGTTACAGAACATTGATTAAATAAATATTCCTATGCATACAAAAGAGGAGAAATCTGTTACAGCACTCTGCAGTTATTTTTCCATTAATGGCAAGGAGCTCTCTCTAATTTTCCTGCTCCTTTCAATCTGTTTCCCTGTCTCCCTCCCTTCCTATCACTACTAGTGCCTTCAAGTGCATGAGTAACATACAAACAACTTACATTCC
The DNA here is from genome assembly GCA_035582835.1 of Phoebastria nigripes. Taxonomy (NCBI): domain Eukaryota; kingdom Metazoa; phylum Chordata; class Aves; order Procellariiformes; family Diomedeidae; genus Phoebastria; species Phoebastria nigripes. Next base: position 802,386 of record JAYKAV010003077.1, read on the forward strand.
CTCCAGTTCAGATCCGCGAACGTCATAGCTCCAACTCAACGTGCTTTAGGAAGTCCCGCTAGCCGGTGCAGGGCATAATTGACTGCTTCATGCACGTGTTTTTGATTAACTTGATATTTCATGTTCAATATCAGTATTCCTTGTGCTAACTGACTTTCATTTCATTAATTTATATAGCAGCAGTTAAAAATACAATGTTGCAATACCAGCATCTTGCATAATACTGACAATTGGGGCAGAGTATTTGACTTCTGAAGAAGGTTGTCTGTCTTGTGTTCTTCTGTGACCCCTGATCTTTTAAAACCTTTGAGGCAAAAGTTTCTGCTCTGTGATCTGTGCTAATGGAGGTGTGTGTATGTTGTGGAAGAAAAGCACCTCTTGCTCAAAGATCCTGGCAGCCAAAGGCAGCTCCACTGCAAGCAGCAGATCTGATTTGGTATAAAGTGGTGGCAACTGGAAAGAAATGTATAGTAAAGGATTCCTCCAGGGGAAACAATAGCTTTACTAGCTTAAGTTCAGCAGATATTTGTCTCAAGAAAGAACTTTTGGTTGAACAAATGTCTGGCTGCAATAAACGTAGAGTATGAGGAAATGCCGTGGCATTACTTTGGCTCTATGCTGATGTGACTGAGATCAAAATCCACTCCAAAGTAACTAACTTGAATTTAGCTTTTTTTTTTGCCCAGGCAATAATATTTCTACTTTGGAAAAAACAGAAGTCAGCATTTCTATATCATCATTATTCTTAAACAAATTTAGAGCTGCTAAATCACAGAGCTGTTACGCTAGAGAATTAAATTGTGTAATGTATTTTTTAATGTTTAAAGACCATAAATGAAGCCTCCTTCCATTATATGAGTTTGTCTTAAACTACTTATCACCGTTGGCTGGATTTAGGATCAGGGTTGGAGAAGTACCCATTTGGATAAAGCTGACCATCTGGGTGCTCTTGCAAGGAGAGCCCTTGCCCTCTTTCCTAAGCTACAGTATGATTGCCATGGTTGAAATGAAGCCGTGCCAGCACGCGCTGCTCTCCCACTGCTTTGTGTTGCTGCGGGTAAGAGAGGACTGGTTGTGGAAGGCTGTAGCAGAAGCCCAGTATCTGTCTTCTCTTGCTTACTGTGGGCAGTTAGTTGGAAGTGACACTAACCTGAGTTTAATTCTAGTTTTACATTGCAACAGCATGCCAGCTGCTCCCTGTGTTCTTCCGTGATACTGCAATGTAATTATTTTTTTGTTATCTTTCAAGATGTAATTTTATGTTGGTGTGCTTTCCCACTAACCCTTTGGCGCAGAAAATGTATAGCTAATTCATTTTTCCTGTAACTTGAAGAAGCAAGGGAGAAAATCTCAAATCGTAGGGCCAAGCGGCCGTATTAAAGACAGCTGAGGAGCGATGTGCAGAGAGGAAAGGCCCCGTCTCAGACAGAGTCTGAAAGCCACTGGGACGTATGAGGTGATTAATGGTATCATTGCTTTTTAGCTTCATCAAAAGGTTTCAGTGTAAGAGTTTCTAAGGAATGCTGATAGTCACAGGAACCTATCAAAGGGTAAAGAAAATATCAAATGAGCAAGCAGGAATGGGAGTTAATTACTGAACAGTGATTACTCTGATATAACCAATTATTGGATCATTAAATGTTTATTACCTTTTTTATGCTCCTTTCCCCCGTAAGTGCAGTTTTGTCCTCATAGTATTAAAAAAAGGGTGGATCCAATGCATAAAAAGCCTTTTCAAAACCTGGAAGGTATTAAAAGAGCATCTCATCCTAACACCTGACACGCTGGCCTACTCGCTCCGCTTTCCCTTGCTCTGCGGATTTGGGGTCAAGTGCTGTGAACCCTATTTAAAGGCCAGATTATCTCACTTCTAGGAAGGGGCTGGAGAAGAGCACAGCAGCAGGAGCAGGGGGGAGGCTCCGTTAGACGCAGCCGGCCGGTTCACCGCTCTTCGGCCGGTGATGTAGGGTTGGGTTCATGCCTTCTGCTCCCGCTGGAAGTGGTCAGTGGCTTTTGTGTCTGTCACCTGGAGGCTTTTCCTAGGGCTCCCTGGTTCCCTAAGGATGGAGTGGCACGGCCTTTGTTTTCCTTGGGCTCAGAGCATCTCTTCCTTTCCATACACTAAATCTCCCTGAAGAAAGAAGAGTTTCCACTGCAAGGCAGAAATGATGCTGTTTGAAAGTGAGACATAAACCCTGCACAGGTCTTCCACTGGACATCTGCAAAGTGAAAAATACCATCTTTTCAAGCTGACTGCAGTTATTTTGGGTGACCTTTGAGGGTTTAAAATGTTAAAGCGATTTTTAAAAATATAGCTATTTGTGACTTTTGCCAGTGATCCTTAAACATTGAGTTGTTTAAGCTTTCTCTCTCGGGAGAAGTAAGGGTCAGGGTAAAAAAAAAACAAAACCAGCAGCTCTTTCCCTGTCATGACAGCGTTTCCCGGTGGTGGCACGTGCTGGTCTCTGTGTGCAGGGGGGCTGGCAGGGGTCTGCATCGACCTCGTGCCTTCGGTGGGTGTTTGGGGGCAGGTGGAGAGAGACTGCTGGGGTTTACCGCAGTCCTGGTGCGTCGCAAGCCGCTGGCAGGGGGTTTTGTACTTCTGGTGTGGGCAGTGAAGCTGGGGAGGCAGTCGGTGAGCTCTGCCTGGTGGGGTGTGTCTGTGACCATTACCGGATCTGCTTAATAACACAAATTCATCTGTTTCTGAAGCGTTTGGTGTGTCTCATCCTTCGCTACCGACATCGCCGCCTCTCAGTAACCACGTTGGTTTTGTCTCCGATACAGTACGCTTGTATGGTAGAGGAAGTTCTCGTGAAGCAAATTTTTCCATGCTCTTATTTGTGAGTTTAGCTTAATCGTTTTTATGAACTTTCTGAGGGGATTATTTTTTTTTATTAATACCTCCCTTTGCCAAGTTGGAAGCTTCAACCATTTTTGAGCTAAACCTTCAGCCAGTCTGTCTTTTTTTCTGTTCATCTTTTTTTTTTCTTTTTTTTTTCCAACATAACCCAACCAGCCGAAAATCTGCTTCTGGACCTTCCCTCACAAATGTGATTTTCAGTTTTCATCTCTGACACCTAAACCCCCATGAAAGTTGATGGGGAAGCTTATAGAGAACGCACAGCAGAGATTGAAACCAGGATGCTCTTCGCAGCTTTGTGTTATTACTGTCGTGGAAAGGGAGGAAACTCTGTTAAACTGTGCTCCTGGGAATTTAAATTATTGTCTTTACTGCACTGCTGTGTCAAATCAGTTGTGTGGCATTTGGGACTTTGCCCTCTTTGGAAGGTCTCTTCCTCCTCCTGATGGGTTTTTCTCTGTAATCTTTCAAAGGAGAACTTTATTCTGGGTTCCTTTCTCTATTTTTCTTTAAAAAAACAAACAAACAAACAAACAAACCAACCTCAAAAAACCCACCAAAACACAAACAAAAACAGAGCATGTTTACTTTGCAGAGCAAATATTATGCAGGTCACGGCTTCCTTCTGTGCACGAAGATGATTTTGTCCCCACAGTGCAAGTCTGTGGAGTCAGGACTTGTCAGAGATGCTTAAGGATGCGTCGCTTGCAGGAGCCCGGGTTCCCACACAGGCATCTGTGCTAAACACCATCACTCTCAATATCCAGCAGTAAACTGCTTCCTCCGGCAGTGACTCACAGCCGTAAAAGGCCTCTTTAATCAGCTGCAATCTCAGTTTTGGGGATGCGGGCTGGTTTGGGGGGCTCTGGTGTCCTGGCTGCTGCAGCCGCGAGAGCGAGAGGCACAGCCAGGGTACTCGGTGCTGCTGCTCGTAGGCATGTATGCGATTATCCCTTTTTGACAGCCTCTGCGTAAAATAGTAATAATAATAATAATGAAACGTCCCTCAGGATTTCCTCTTAATAACTGAACATACAGCAGCAGTTGTAAACTGTCTTGGTAATGTCATAGCCTCTCTGCGAAACGCGAAGGGCGGAGGACCTCCGACGGCAGGCGAGGATCCCAGTAACAAGGGGAAAACAAGGCGTCCTGTGTTTTAGATCCTGTAGAAAAATGTATCGTGGTTGCAAGGCTGTGGGAGATGAGCCAGTCTCCAGGACTGCTACAAATGTTAGATTTCAATGAAAGGTCAGCCAGGAACAAGGTCAAAACAAGCCCGATACGCATAGCAAACAGTGAAGCTGCGAGGTGCAGATAAAGGTTAATGCGAAAGGGCTATTGGCATTAGTACAGCATGTGGTCAGCTTGCTGCGGAGCAGGGTCTGAACCAGGAGATAATGAGGAGGGTTTACTCTAATTCTATTATAATGTATAATTAACTAGCATAATTGATAGCAATTTTCCCTGTGTGTCTGTGTGTGTACGCAYGTGTACATAAAGTCTGATTTTCAGCTTTTGTGCGATTGCACTATGTGCCTTGAGCCGATGGAAACCGTCTGGTGGCTCCCTGGGGCTCGAGCTCACCGCCTTGCTCAGCCCACGGATGCGGAGGGGGAGCAATGTTTTCAAGAGCCTGTATTTTCTCTGCCTCTGAAATTAGACATAATATCTAGGTGGTGCCCTGGATAAGGCAGACCTGCTGCTGATAAAACAGCCTGTTGTGCCGAGAGCGATGGATGAAGTTAGTGTTTGAAGAGAGAGCGAGGGACAGGTCAGCCCTGTTTCCTTCTGGGTTGTTTGCACCTTTTATTCTCAGTATGCCTGTGAAAACAGAGAGCTTGAACTGAATTTTGCCTTTGTGATCATCTTTTGTACAGGATAAAGTTTACGCTTTGCTACTGTGCAGAGACATAAGCACGCTCGTGTTTCAAACGCACTGGGGATTTTAATTTTCATGGTGCACAAAGAAGAACCACCACTGCTGACTCCTCTGGCCTTCCTCTGCAGGGCAGAGAGCAAATAAGCAAAATCTTCCCTTGCCCCAAATCAACCCAAAACCAGGCTGCAATGCTCTACTGACACAGTGATATTTGGGATTTTGGTTTTTTTTTTTTTTTTGGACAGGTAGGAAAACCCCACCTGTGGCATTGACTGTGGATGCCACARAAGTAACCTGGACTACCAAATGTAAAATCAGGCTTGATGTTGGTGGTTTGCAGGGAGCCTTGTGGTACCTACTGTTAGATCCTTGCTGCAATTTGAAAACATCAAGGTAGGAAATTTAGGTTGTTGTTTTTTTTTTTTTTTTTTTTTTAAATCTAGCGTTTGTGGTAGAGAGGTCTACCCGAAGTCTAAAATTGTAGAGTTGGGATGACAAGTAAAAATGTTGAATGATTTATCTGGACAGTTGTTTTGCTTGCCCACTCTCTTGATCTTGCAGGGTGAAACTGAGGGAGGGCATTAGTGTTTACTTATTTTTTCTTTTGGTATCTGGCAATACACATTTTTCGAGAGTAAATGCAAATAACCCACATCTCCATTCTTAATCCCTTGGGATGGGAAACCTAAAGGCCATATTCTTGCTTGAGAGGAGGGGATTTAACCTTCCAGCTACATTAAATGTTAGCTGGAAACATGTGGCTAAAGGCTCCTGAATACTGAGCTGAGACTCTTCCCTTGGGGTTCTGGTTTATTTGGAAATTTAATTTGTAATTAATTCTTTTTTTTTTTTTTTTTATTTCAAAGGTTACGCAACACTTTAAGCCTCAGATTTTAGGTCACTCTGCCTTTTACAGCCAGATCCACCTCATCAGTGAGAAGGCTCCCAGAGGACCGCAAAAGACTCAGGCTTAGCGTTATCCAGAAAAAATGTGTATAATAGGTGTATTATAAAGTAGTAGGTAATGTAACCCTCGTCTGTTAGCCTGACGAGTGCAATGTGAACAGTGTTACAGTACAGTTGCATGCACTTAAGGTCCTTCTTTACAAAATAATGCTAATTGCCCTAGGCTGAATGATGCCAGGGTCTTATAAATACCTGTCAGTACTTGTAGAGGGAGCCAAGAAAAGTCAGGTGGAGAAATCAGTGAAATTGGCTCTCATGCAGAGTTTCAGTGTCTGGGGCACTGCTAAATCTAGTGAAGGATTAATACCAAAATAATCCTGCTTGTCCAGGAAACCCGTGACAACATGAAGGTTTGAGATCAGTGTGATATGCTTTAGAAGGAGTGTAATAATAAATTCACAAGTCGCCAGAGATAGAAACCAATTGCTATTCATCCTACATCACATCTGAGCTTTCCTACAGTTTGTTTCCTGCTCCAGTGATATGAGAGATCCCATTCCACTTGAAGTCCAGCATCATTTCAGTGCTGGCTTTCACTAAAACCCATAAAAATGCTCCAAATCCGGCAAAAATCCCCCTATTGCTCAAAATCAATTCCTCTAACCATTTGAAGAGTCTCGTCCCAGACTCTAGGTGGTCTGTACTGTTCTCTAGTGCTGTTAGTATTCTGGCTGCAGAAGTTATATCGAAATGGGAATGAAAGTAAGGTAGCAATTGGGAGGATAGAGGTGTTGTGGGTTGTTTCTTTTTTTTTTTTTTTTTTTTTTTTGTCCATGTTGGAAAATCTCACCTGTATTTTTGCTGCCTTTTTTCCTGTGTTTGTTATCAGATGTATCAAGATATTGCTGGTGTTTTGCATTGTGTTGGGTGTCTCGAGATGTGATACCCAAGCCATGTAAAAACAGCGTTTGGCTCAGCGTGGAGCCACCACGGCTTCTGCTCGTGACCTTGTTCAGCGTTGTGTTCAGGACTGCTAGAGCTGATCCTGAYACCCACCCTCAGCCTGTCGTATCTCTCTCCAGTCTCACTGCTGAAATGAGCGGGGCTTGAGTTTTCTAAGCATTTTGCAAGATGCCAAGCAGTTGAAGAATACATGGGGACAGGACTTCTTTCTTCAAAGCCTGTTTCCTTGATTTATCCTTGAGTGGTCTGGATGTGAGTTGGTCCATGTCCCCAGTAAGACTGTGCCCATGAATCAGGACTGTTTGGATTTTGGGTAAACCTGTGTCTCCTTTTAGTGGCTCCAGTGGTGCCGTTTTTACCGTGCCAACAGTGACCGTGGGCATGGTGTGTTCTGCTCACCCTCCATCCACGAGGCCACCTTGTCTATAGCTGCCTGCACCCAGTGCATCTGCAAAAATAACCCAGAGCAGGCAGGGTCCCTTGTGCTCCCCTGGCTTGGCGCAGGGGATCCCAGCAGGCAGGTGACTGGGGAACTGAACGGGATCTCAAGTACTTGGGGCATTGCCTCCTGCCAGGTCTCCGTGGTGGAGGCACTGGGCTGGCCCCACGCTTGGTGGCAAGGGCACCTGCAATGGTTAAGGATCCAGTCAGCTTCAGCTCCTTCTCCAGCAGTGGAGAGCTTGCTTTCCCGAAAAGCACTTGTGTTTTTAAGCCATTTATTTTCTGTAAACATTCCTGCTTGTGTTTTGTTGTTTTTACCTTCTGTAGGAGCTGAGGGAATATATTCAGCATCTCAGTCCGGTAATGGAGGGGGCTGAGGAGGTGCTTGACTGTCTGACTCTGCAGGCAGAGGCACGGATGTTGCTGCGTGTGACATCTTTCTGGTGAAGTGGGATGTCAAGATCTGAGATCCTTTTCCACTTAAGTGTATAAGAGCATTAGAACAAAAGGAAACAAAAAGCAACCCTGCACCACAAAAGAAACCAAACCAAAACCCCTCTGGCTAAAGGTGCATTTTTAATGTTATGAGCAATTTCAGACAGAAATTGCATGAAACGCTTTACCCGAGTGGTAATGGATCTGCTGGGGTCAGAGGAATTACGCTGGTTTACACCAGCCTTGAGTGTGATCCTTTTTTTTTTTTTTTTTTTTTTCCTTCATTCCGACTGTGTTCACAACAGATGGTGATTATTATGTTTGCTCAGATCAATGAATGTTTAAAAAAAAAAAAAAAAAAAACCAAGACAAAAAATATAAAAAATGCCCTTCAACTCAATAGAGTCACCCGGGGTTCAGTTGTAGCCCCTGGGTTTTCATTTGGATAATGTTAAGTTATAGTAACTTAAATGGAATTTTTATGAGCAATTGTTTTGCCATGAAACAAGATCTCCTGTGGCATTGACCCAGGCAAATATCTGCCCATTGGACATGCCAGCCAGCTCTTCTAGCAACCCCTGCTCTCGTGGAGCACGCTTCTGAGGTGGTGAGATGCTTGCTTGACTGGCAGGTGCCCTCAGGGGCGTACCTGTTCCTCACCTTGCTTTCCTGGAAAAAACACTTGTTTACAAAGCAGATATTTTAGTAGCATATGAGATTTAGAAGCAYGTAAAAATAAATTATTTGAGACAGAATCCAAAATAAGCTGTTGGAGTAAATGGGAGTACCATGAATGAGCAACTGGGGATTGAGACTTGTGGGTGGAGGAGATGGACACGGGTGGCGATGGGAATGAGCGCGCTGTGTTTCTCCCTACACGCAGGTGTAAATGCCATGCTCCAGCCTTTTCTCCCGAGTTGTTCAGTCCTGGGCTTTCCTGTGTTTGCTTTATTTTCTGGTTTTGCCTCAGCAAAGTCTCCTGTGCAAGGATCCACTGCTGGGGTGTGAGGACACACAGATGCTCACTGCTGAGACCTCTCCAGAACTGCCCTCGGTGTTTTCTCCCCAATGGTATTGCCAGTCCCAGAGAGCGAGGGTTCCCTTCCAGAGCGGTAGCCTTTGTTGCTCTTGTGCACGCTAAAGCATAGTCCTATGTGATATTTGAGAGACGGATGAGTCATTTGGGGGCCAGCCCCGCTCCCATGACATTCACAGACAGGATTCATGCTGAATTTGCTGCTGTGTGATCAGACCCCTTTTATCCTTCCCTCTGAGACAAGCTGATCGCCGAGTGGGACGAGGAGCTGCTCTGCGTTGCCTGTGAGCTCTGCTGAGTGCTCCAGCCTGCGTTCTGGCTGCTCAGCAAAGGGTCCGAGTAGGAAGGGGAGGCTGTAGGGATGCTTAAAATTGAAGGGATTTGAGGAATAATAATAATAAACATAAGAAATCGCTTTTATATGGGCTGGAGGAAAACGTGAAATAATGTCTGGGCTCTTCTCTGCTGAGATTTTGCAGGGATTCCCCCAACTCGAAATACTTAGTCCCCAAACCAAGACAAGCAGAGGGAGGAAATTGTGCCCTTGGCCCGAGGAGGTGCTTCAAGAGGGGAAAGGAGGGGTACTACACATCACTGGGGTGAGCCCTTCTGCCATGAATCAGTGCTGGCTGCACGGCAAGGAGAGACGGCAAGGTTTTATGAGGTGGCAGAACACCACCAAAGCCAGTTTGTCCACATCTTAGCTCGACTCCATCCCCTTTCACCCCCGAGATGTTTCTGTGCAAGAATGGGAGCTCTTCCCTTCCTGCACAGGTGTTCCCATGCGTAGTTTGTTTGCAGCCAGCTCAGGTAGGATCTCTCCCTCGAATTTTGTGGGGTTTTCTTTTGGATGTTTTGTTCAAGTCTGATTGCAGTGGCCTGTTCAGACAGGAGAACGATTTACTGTTGTCTTTGGAGGAGGCTGAAGGCTGTCTCCTATGGGCAGCCTGATTTGTCCTCTCCGGGCAGCAAAGATGAATATTCTCTGAATTCTGGTATGGAGGAGCAGAAAGGAAACAAGAGACTAGATGTTTTGGGAGAAGGGGGAAATGGGGAGCGGGATGAGACCAAACATTACTGACATGCAATTTAGGTTTCTTTTCCCCCTCTGKTATGTAGTTATCTGATTCGTGGAAAATTTGTGACTTTGTCCTAACACATACAAGACGGGCCCAGTGCAAATGACTGCTCAGAACAGAGGGCAGAAAGTCCCTGTTCTGTTGACAGTGTTTGTTAACTAATTAATGTTTTTAAAAGTATATGTATGATTGCATACTATTGKGTAGACTATCTGTAGCTGGCAAGTTTTAACATCCCTATAGGCGTGCAGAATTGGGGGCTGGTAGCTCCAGGTGACTCTTGGCTGGGAGTTTCCCTGGAGTGGGACCTCGATGCTTGGTTTGCTGTAGGTCCAGCCCAMGCCAACTGCAGGTACCAGTGCTCTCTTGGCACCCAAATCCATATGTACCCAGTCACTGTGTATGTACCAAGGCATGCAGCAGTGGGTGCAGAGTTTGTTGATGGATGCAGTCTACACGCTCATTTTCATATGCTGGTGGGGATGGTCCCTTGCCTTGATTAGCTAAACCTCTTCCTTGGCTTTAGAGCCATTTTCACAACATTAATCTTAGAGCTGTGGGAATCCCCCAGCGCTGGGAGGGGTGTAGGAGAGAAACAGAAACAGCTGTATGTTTACCAACCCCTTTTTGCCTTTTTGTTTGGAGAATCAAGTTCAGGTACTTAAACCACGTGAGGACTAGCTGTAGCTAGTTCCCTGCACAGTTCCTCTCGCTGAGTATTGAATTTGTTCAGTACTCACAGCAGCACATTTTTTATGGGGACTAGCGTTTATCTTTGCATTTCTGGAAATTACTAGAGCTGAGGTGAAAACAAGCTGTTCTCCTGTGGAAGCTGTTGCATTGTACTAAAATAGAATATTGCGCCTTCAGGGGTGTGTGGTATTTCACAATACATCCCTCCATTGTGTGTTAAATGATACAGCACTGTAATAAAATATGCCCAGATTGTTCTTATCTATTTTATGCCCTGTAACATTTTTCTATTTGCATCAAGCATTAAGGTCTACTAAAAAAAACGGAATGGGGCAGGTCAGAGTGTGAGAGAGGATGGAATTGTGGGGATGGGATTTTTCTACTGGAAGGAGCACGGCTGAGAAGGATGATGTTGAGAGATAAACCTTGTACAAAGACAGTCATTATTTCAGAAGCCTTCCTTTTGCTTTCCAGGGAGAATGGTTACAGGAGCTTTGCCCAGGCTGGAGTATTTATAGGTTAAGATCTGTAAGAGACTTGTGCTTCTAGAGGCCCAAGTTCAGATACAGTCATTTCACAAGTGAAAACCAGTCAGTGCTGTGAACTGGGTGAGTAATGGTCCGTGTCGCACCTTTAATTGGTGACCTTTGTTCAGGAGGGGCCCAGGGGCACGTCTGAGAGCAGGAGCAGATTTTGCAAGGTGCAGCCGTGGAGCTAAGGAGAGCTTATTTGAGAAGCAACTGTGCTGTCTATGACTCGAGAAGTTGCTAGTCGTCATGACTGATTTTCCTGAAAGCTGAAGTGCATTCAGCAGTTAAAATGACATTATTACAGGTCTTTGGCATTTGTAAAAGATGCTCGTGTGTCTCTCTCTCATCACCTTTTCTCCTGTGCTTTCCCCTGCCCTTCTCTAACCTGCATAACTATCATAAATTGCCTACAATGAACTTTTCTTTAAGATAAACTCRTTATTCTCTAAGATAAACTCATTCACATAGTCTACTCATTGTTTTTGTAGGCCCCTCTTGAGGGTATCAAAAGCTGAATGTTATTCTGATGTTTCAGCTGAGTATTATTATTCCTTCTAGTTCTGGGGTTTGCAGCCTGAACCAGACTCTTTGGCAGTGCCTGTGGTCACCAAGTTTCTGGACRTCCCTTGAGCACGTTCATTGTGGATCCTGAGTAACGAATCATTATGATACCTCTTTGTGCTTCAGCTCTAATGTCTTAACCCAGGCTGGTCAAGGCTCAAGAGCTGTGTGGGATGGATCCCAGCCCTGTTGGGATACGTGCCTCCAGTCCTGTTCTGTCCCACCTATGTGTAGAGGTTGGGTCATCAGTCTAAGCTCTCCTGGGCTGTGGACAGGCAGAGGAAGGGCACTCCCCTGGTTTATATACACCCTCCACACAGCTCTTCCCCTGCCCTCTGAGGACGGTCCTAAGGAAACACCAGTTCAGGGCTCATGAGCATTCACAGCAGAAATGGACTTGTTGAGCAGAAATGGAGGAGAAAACAAAGATGTCATCAGATTGCTGTACACATCCATGGATTGCTATGTCTTAAATGTTTTGTCCCCCATCTCTAAAGGGTGTAATAAAACTGGAAGAGGTACAGAGACGGGCTGTGAAGATGATGATCAGAGAGAGAGAAAATAACTTCAGTGTAAGGAATGGGTGAACAGAGTGGGGCTCTTCACTGTGGAAAAGAGGTGATTAAGCAGGAACGTGATAAACATTGATACAGTCATGAATAAGGTAGATGGAGAGTGACTGTTCAAGCTCTTCATACAAGACCTAGAGGCGTCAGATGAAGTGAGGAGGCTCAATACAGGCAGAAGAAGATATTTCTTCCTGTGAGTGGGCAGTGAGCTGTGGAAATCATCACCACTGGGTGGGTGTGAGAAGCTGATGTGGGTTTGGAAATCTGCTGGAAGCATTTGTGGAAGAAACACGGCGCAAGGCTGCTGAAGAGCATGACTCAGGAGATCCCTAGTCACAACTTGTGCAGGTGGCTGATTATTCTGGGTAGACTCATTATGCACTGAGCTTGTTTTGATCTTCCTTAGACCTTCAGTACGGGCTGTTGGTAGAGCATCCAGCGAGGTGGACGCTCCGACTGGGTCAGTGTGCTGCCTTATGTTTTTCTGGGGAAAAGGCAGAGAAGTAGCTGGAAGCATCTGGCAGGCAGGTCTGAGCCCTTGTGCTCTTCCTGAACCACACTGCCTGGAAGGACAGAACTGCTTTCCAAAGAGGTCATGGTTTGGGGAGAAGGAAACTGTTCGGGAAGTTGAATTAGATTGAATTCTT
>JAYKAV010003077.1:815024-935093 GCA_035582835.1 Phoebastria nigripes
TTTTTTTTTTTTTTTTTGTTGACTGGTTGGAAACTTCTGTAGGAAGGGAACTTCTAAGGAGCTCTTGCCCCTTGTTCTCTGCAGATGAATAATGTTTTTCTTTGCCCCTCCCTCCCCAAAATTTGTTTTTACGTTACTGAAATAGAAGGCTTCGTACTGGTGTTGCTGAAAACAGGGATCCTTCTCTCAATTACCCATCTTGTCAGATTCTTTCTTGTTCTTTCAACTCATTCAAATGGTATTTCTTTTCCTTTCCTGTAGTCTGAATGCCTCTCTGCAGCCTGGTTCCCTTCTTGCGCTGGTCAAAATTGCGAGAAACCTTATTAAAATCAAAGTATTTAAATGAGGCGAGGTGCAGGGAGAAGTGAGAGCCTTCGTTGGAAGAAGCATACGCTGTTGTTTCATTGCTCTGGGGCCCTGGAGGAACACGGTTCATCTAACGGTGGGCTCAATAAAGATGCGAATTTTATACCGTCATCTGCTGTTAACATCAAAAAAAGATACGGCATTTGTAGGAGGACAGTGACTTTGTTTCAGCGTGAGCTCGTTTGTCTTTGTTCCTGCTATTCCAGTCCTCACAGGCACAACTTCCAGACCCCTTCTTTGTCTGTCTGGTGTCAGAGGATGTCTGTGGTTTTCCCTACCCCTTCCGGGAAAAGAGGTGGCTTTGGCACATGTCATCTGCATAACGATCATAAATTGCCTACAATGGGCTTTTTTACTTCCGTAAAAAGAAAGCACCCTTTTCCCTCTTTCTTTAATAAAAAAGAATGAAGTAAATAAATAAAAACCCTAGACAAAAYCTAATATATTACAAACTGCCTTCTACCCGCAGTTTCCCAATTAGCTAATTATAACACGAATTTGCACACACACGCACACAGGCTTTTTTAAAGCAGACTGTTGCTATTCCCTTTCTGTACAAGGTTTTTAGTCACTGTACATCTTGTGTCTTTAAATAATGTATTAGGAACATTTTCGAGTCTGTAAGTGCTTTTTTAATGAGAGTGTGAAGATTTTAATGGGACTAGATTGCTTTTCATGACATTTCAGAGTGACTTAATTGTAACAATGTTGAGAGGCTGTATCTTAAAGTTTGCTAAGTATGTCTGGTGCGGATTGTAGTCAAATGCTTTAAAGACAGAATGGCTGATGAGATCAGATATAGCTTCTCTTTTTTTTTAATGTCAGCTTTGTTAAAGAGCAGAGTTTGCAGAGTTGACACGGAAGTCTGAGCTCAAACCTTAAAAATCTTCATTTTCTTCTAAACTAGCGGTGSGTCATCAGTTCTGTTTAAGCCTGTTCTCAGTAATTTCAAAGATTATTTCCTTTAGTGCTGTGCTTGTGCTTGGTGCTTCTGTAGTCAGTGATGGGGCTGTGTAGGGTTTGTAAGATATTTTTTGTTCTTTAAAGCAGCAGCTGGATTTGATACAGGAGTTGCATTCAGCTTTTGGTTCATTTAGGCTACTTTGCATGAGTGTTACAGACTGTTTTGGGATGGCTTTTAATTTGTGGCCAAATGGCAGGTTAAGGAATTGGCGTTGGTCTCCATCAAAATGCGGGCTCTGTCCTGAGCCTCTCCCTCTTCCAGGTCCCTCCCGTCCAAGCCAGAGCAGTTCTCTGGAAGAGGGAAATGTTAAACAGGAGAGAGCCCAAAGGAATCAAGGCATAACCTATAGCAGCTTGTACTGCTTTCATTGTACAAATACCCTTTGCACAGGGAGAAAGGAAAAAAAATTGCATTATAAAACCACTAAGGCAAAAAAGAACATTAGACTGCGGCAATGTGAAAGAGCATGAAACTATTTGCATTTCTTCAGTCTTTTCTTCCCAAAGACTTAACAGTATTCACCGAGCATAAATGAAATAACTTTGAGAGCTCTCCTGTGGGACAGGGCAGTCTCGGGACTATTAAGTGACTTGCTCAAGGTCACCTGCAGCATCTGTGGCAGAGCCAGACTCGCATCTGCATGACTTGACTCCGTGGATTTGATTAGGCAATGAGGCCTCTTGTTTCTGGCAGGGCTTCTAGAAGCGACAAAACTTTTTGTTTAAGAAAAACAGAACTATAATTTAATTTGAGTTAGCACCAACCTACRTCCAAAGTAACTTCCTGAATGCAGATTTAATTCTCATTTAAAAACAAAGGCAGTGTTTAAGCATTTTGAGGCAATTTGAGAGCTAAACCTGTCTTTTCCCATGAACGCAACAGGGAGAAGAGTTGGAATGAGTCGGTCAATTTGCATGTGAAGTTACTAGTACGTGCCAGTGATAGATTTCACTTGACTTCCTCAGTGGTTGTTACTGTCTCCTGTGCCTTGGCATGGGATTGGGGAACATTTGGTATTTGGCAACATGCACCAGGCCAGAAATTGGTGATCGTTGCACCTGAATATAAAGCTGTTGAAATCAGTGAAGCTCCTCTGCATTACAGAGCTGAGCATCTGCCTTCTTGCATCCGTCTTGACTTTGTTTTGGTGTCTCCTGAAATGCTGGTTCTGTAACCTCCACTGGCTGTTTGCAACCACAAATTGCTATATACGAGCCAGCCCCTAAAACAAAAATATACCACGTGCTGTGCCTGTGGTGTATTTTGATGTTACACAAGCCCGACGGGATGAGTGACAGTATTTGTTCTGCAGCATAGGCAAGCCAAGAGGGCCAGGCTGCTGACAGTGGGATTTCTGTAGGGGCAGGGTTGAAGGCTTTTGGAGGAACATCATGTTTCTGAGTTGCCAGTAACATATGTTGGGCCTTTTAGCCTTGATTCTAAAAAATAATTGTTTCCACTTGAAAATAA
This sequence comes from Phoebastria nigripes, assembly GCA_035582835.1. Classification (NCBI taxonomy): domain Eukaryota; kingdom Metazoa; phylum Chordata; class Aves; order Procellariiformes; family Diomedeidae; genus Phoebastria; species Phoebastria nigripes. Next base: position 817,825 of record JAYKAV010003077.1, read on the forward strand.
TGGGAAAAATACTCATTTAAGAAAAAAGTTAGTCGCATGAGAAGGTGCTCGGGGAATGAGGAATCCCTTCCTCACAGCCTGATAAGTCAGGATCAGCTGAAATGGTTCACATTTCCTCGTGTGCCCATACTTCTCAAATTTTGGTCTGTTGGGAGGGCTGAATTAACAGGGTTGGACAAATCCTGCCCAGAGGCTGCTACAGGCTTTCATCTTTGCTCCTTTCCTCTGATGAATATCACTGAGGAAGAGATGCCTAAACTAGTCCTCGAAAATAAACGTAAAGGAGGGCTGAACAGATTTGCAGCATTGCTGAGCCAGCCCAATTCAGATTAAAGTCAGTTGGTGCTAGAGCTGCTCCCTGTGTACTTAAAATGACACGGATGGACGTCTAGCAGCCAAGGTGACCTGTAAGCAGATTCACCTCAAGGGGTGGTCAGGACTTTCTTCAATGCAATCTCTTGATTCCTAAAGATCTCGGTTTGCCCTGGACTTGCGAGGACGGAGGTGGCAAATCAGCAGATACCTGCAAAAGCCACACCTGGATGCTCCAGATGTTGCTCCAGGTGTTGCTACAGCTCCTCTCACTTGCAGGTGCTTTCTTTGCTTGGTGGAAGCTGTGTGCGCAGTTGACAGTCAGTTGATGCATGTAGATTTTTGGTGGGGATGTTATGACACCTTTTCTACTTCTCTGTCAGCCAAGGATGCTCGCCAGCCTGTGGGGTGGCCTTTGGTTTCGTCTCCAGGCTGGGATTTAAAGAATGTATATTGAGGATCTCTGTTTAACCTGTGGAGAAAGGAAATGTTTTTTTTTAGCAGCTAAAAGCCCCTGAGCAGATGGTAACTCCTGCACTTGCTCATCCCTCATAGGGGTTTTGCTCACTTCCAGAGGGTAAGCGCTCATCAGTGCGATTTATAGCATCGTCTTTGCTTATCAAATGAGATGTCTGTAGAGAGGCCCCCTCCATCTCCCTTCCCAGCCACACTCTCCCATTACACTCTGGCCTGCGGCTGCCTCTGGTTATGTGTGTTTGCACGGCAAAAGCGCGGGGATAAGAATGTTTTTCTTTCCTTTTGATCGTTAACACTGCTGATCTGCACAGCACCTGGCACCCAAGGGCACTGAGGGTTCCTCCTAAGAAAGAATGACAAATAACGACAGGGCAAAATGGCTTATAAGGTAAAATAAAGGAAACTGGGGACATTGAGCGTCCCTTCAGCAGCACTTAGGGGAATGCTCCATACCATGCAGGATTAGACTATAACCAGCTGTAAACCCAGGCTTTAATAATTAGTGGCTCTTATAATTGAAGATTAGCCTCAAATGAGTCTGCCTGTTTGTACACGATGGAACTTGGATGAAAGTTGTCTATTGAGATGTAATACGAAAATGACAGAAACATCCACTGACAAAATACACCTCAGCAGTCTTGATTAGATTAAATCAAATGGTTACAGCATCTGGAGCCTTTAGCATGTACGGGGCATCCTAATGGCCCTGAAAGCTTCCCCAAATCCTATTAGATAGGTTAATCTCATTGGAGAATACATTCCAGGTCTACATAAACTGCATTGCTATAATACTTTCCGTGGTTGCCTAATCCTTTAAGGTGAACTGTCATAGACTAGCTCTGTGGAGTGCATCGTAATGCAGTGCCCCAGAAAAGTTCAGTAAAACAATGCAATTAAAAGGAAAAAAAAAAAAAAAAAGGAACAAAAGAAACCCCCAGAAGCCCCAGTTCAAAACTTTCACCCCCCCCAGGGGAAATAGTCACGTTTTTGGCAAAACTGAGCCTTAATGTCCTACAATACATAGGATGCCCCTTGAGATATTATAGCCTTTAAACTATCGCTACTTTGAGCATTGAAGTCAGTCCTGGGTGCCTGAAGGCTAAAGCTACTGCCCCTTTGTGCTGTAGCCCTTTGCCATGCAGAGAAGTGAGATGTGGCATCCAGCGCCTCTGAACAGGCACAGGGATAAGCTGTGACCTAAGGAGCTTCAGAAGGACTTGTTCTGCCGGGACAAGTGCTGCCAGTGGGACTGTCCATGTGTCTGTCTGGGCTGGTGGAGCACGGGGCTGCTGTTCTGCCCCTACTTTGTGCCTGTTGGGTTTTTTTTTTTATGTAGCTGACCCAAACTCTTGAAAATAACTCAGAAGTTGGAATGGTGAAGAGGAGCTGCAAATCAGGGATGATAGCTGTGTTGCACATGAATAAAATTCGAAGGTATTTTTCCTCACTTTATCATGCTGTATTTTATTCGTGCCACTTGGGAAGAACTGCTTCATTCTTTCCCATGGATCCTCCATGCGCCCTTTCTAGCTGACTCCTTATGCCTGTGGAGCGGTGGTCAAATAGACATGAGATCCTCCCACTTGTGACAGGGCATGCTCTGGGGAACTGGGGCTTGGAGAAAGGCTGAAGTTACCTCCGTGACAGAGGCTCAGGTTAGGCTTGCAGGTCTGAAGCCTCCCTCCCTGCTTTGCTCAGGGTTCAACGTGTGCAGCCTGCCCCAGGACAGGGTGACCCAGCGCTGGCTCTTTCCGGGGAACACGTGTCCCCAGGGTGCAAAGATGGAGCAGAACCCTCTTTGAACCAGCTACTCAACTCCTAGCAGCATCCAGTCCCTGTCTGTTTGAAATCACGTCTGAGAGCACAGCACCGTAATTCGGCTCTCGGTGTTCTGCTCTGCAGGAGGAATTATTTCACCGGGTGCTGCTCCCTTGCCCCAGCTGGGTGCTGCTGTGGGAATGGGCCCAGCAATTGCGGTGAAGCTGCTGGCCTCTGATTTGCTTCATTTCCTCCTCCCCATTCTTGTTCCTGGCTTTATCACCTGGCTTTTTAACACAGCAGTCCGCTCTGGTGTGACAGGCGAGGTGGCAGCCGTCCCAGCCTTCTCTCCCGCCCTGTCCGTCCCCGCTGTGTGTGCGGGGTCTGTTTTCCTCCGAAGTAATACACTGATCCTCATGCTCCTGCACTGCTGGCGGCTTTTAAGTGAATGACGTGGTCCTGTGGCAGCGTTATTTCAAGACACGTACCCYAGTTACCTCTACACCATCACCGTCTCTCACACCCTTTCCAGCCTGTGGAAATAACGAGCCAGTTCCTGTACCCTGCTGTAGGAAAGGGGCTGTATTCTGGCATTATAAGGGATTAAAGCCTCCATTGTGGTCAACTATTGTGCATTGCACGGATGTCTCCCGTGACTTTTAAAGAAACACAGAGTATTCTGGGGAGACCTTATTGCGACCCTTCAATACTTAAAGGGGGCTTATAAGAAAGATGGGGACAAACTTTTTAGCAGGGCCTGTTGCGACAGGACAAGGGGGAACGGTTTTAAACTAAAAGAGGGTAGATTCAGACTAGGTATAAGGAAGAAATTTTTTACAATGAGGGTGGTGAAACCCTGGCACAGGTTGCCCCGAGAGGTGGTAGATGCCCCAGCCCTGGAAACATTCAAGGCCRGGTTGGACGGGGCTCTGAGCAACCTGATCGAGTTGAAGATGTCCCTGCCCACGGGAGGGCGGTTGGACTAGATGACCTTGAAAGGTCCCTTCCAACCCAAACCATTCTATGATTCTGTGTTCTGCTTCCTGCTACTCAGTTCCTGCAATAAGGAGCCCAAGCCAGAAAAAAAGGAGACTCTTTCTCAGCTGCCTTCATGTGCCTTATGGCAGAGTGTGTCCAAACATGTGGCTGGGAGACGTGGTGCTGTCTTCCCTTTCATATACCTGACTCCACATGCAAGCAGCAGTGTACTAAATGTACATATGTGTATTGTGAGTGCATCTACAACCTGGCTGGCTGCAGTTAAATAACAATTAGATTTGCTTGTTGACCATTTGGCACTTAGCAGTCTCATAATTAGTAACTGTAAACCAGTAGAGACAATGAAGCAAATCCCTAATTTTTATAATACTGCCCTGCTTTATGACTATCTGCAAAATCATAACCTCCTGCTTGTACAACAAAGCAAACACTTAAGTATTTTGACAGATGTTTTATATAAAAAAGAGCCAAGCTTGTGTATTAATTTGCTGTTCCTTGCATTGTCTTTTTATTTTTTTATTGAATACATCCATGGCTGGTGTCATCTGCTTTTGATTAATTTGCTGCTACGTTTGCTTTTGCTTTTTCCATATGGTGCTGTGAGGTGGAGGAGTGGGTCCCCCCGCTCTGGAGCAGGGCCCCGGGGAACGAGAGCGTTGCCTCTACAGCAGCGAGGCTCCTCCGGGAGCCGGCAATTCCCCAGCGCTCGCGTGAGAATGGGCAAGTGTCTGTTGTTCTTTCACGTCTCCCACTGATTTTGGGGGAAGTTATAGCCACAGCAGGTGCTTGCCAGCTACCGGGGTTTGAGAAGTGACTGTAATTGATACCAAGCCAAGGGAAAACATGCCAATTACTTTGCAAGGAGACATGGGATTGCTTTAAAGGAGTGTGTTTTGGGTCAGTATCTCCGGGGACTAGAGAAAAAAATCCCTGTTCTTGTGAAAATGAAAGAAATTACAGTATGAGTTACCTGGGGACTGTGCATGGAAAATGCAACAGTATTGTCATCTCTGCAGAGCAAACAAGTAGGTGCATCGTTTGGCTGGGAGCATCCCTGTGTTTGTGTTATGCTGGGAGCAGGGCTGCCGTCCTTGCATGCTGTTGTGGGATCCTTCAGTGTTTTCCAGTGTGCTCACTCCAGCACAAAGGCAGGATGGTTTGCCCAAGGCTCAGTCCCAGCAAGAGGTGTCCAGAACGTGTCGTGATCAGCTTCTTTCTGGCTCCCGAGGAACTAGACCTGGGGAACACAARGAGATGCTCCCACATTTAGGTAGCATTACCCTGAGTTAATTTGCTTGCTTGCTGAAGCACTTCACTTTCTTGATCACTGTTCATTTTAGATGGGTTTAAAAACCCCTTTGGGAGCAGTAGCTTGGGTATACTCATTGATTTTAAGCGTGAAGTCTTACTTACTCCTTTGTAGTAGCTGGGACTGCAACTGCTCCACAGAGATGGGGTTCATCAGTCCTACCTTGAGTGTGCAAAGAATGGGAGCATGAATCTGAGCTGGTCACCCAGGGCTCTCCTTGTAGCTGGGGGTAAGAAATAGGACCTCTGGAGGGGTTTCCAGCTGTTTCTCTCCACTGAGTCTGGAGCCTCTGTTAATTCCAGTTCCTCATGAATGAAGCCAAGTGCAAACAGAAAATCAGATCTCTCCTTTAATTAATATTGGAGCAGGTTCTCTCTCACGCATTTGTCATTTCTTCCCTCACCACTCCCTTGAAATAATTTATTTTCTCTGCTTAAAACATTCCTATATTGTTATTGCTCTCACAGTGGTGTGCACTGTGCTTGCTAAATCAAATTTATAATGCTGGAATTAATTTAGTAGGTTTCTTCCATTTTCTCTCCACGTACACTTAAAAAAGAGAAGTTCTTTAAATTAACCTAATGTAACTGGATTTGTTTTCACTTTATTAGCTTTGGAGGGGGTTCTCTTGGGGACCTCAGTGTCGTTATATTATCTGAGGAGCAGATCTGCTTCAGTCTGATGGGAATTTTTAACAAGAGCAATGTTTTCCCATTTCAGAGTGAGTAAATACTTTACTGAAATCCAGGGGGCTGATGCTCTGCTTCATTACCAGTAAACATGAAGCAAAAAACAGCTGGCAGAGTGGAAAGGAGACAGAAAATACAAATTGCTGTTGTTCCTACAGATCTGCAGAAGGGCTTGCACTCGGGTGTATTTTTGTGAGTGATTATCTGTCCGGCAGGTTTTGACTCTCGGCCAACTCTGAAGCAATCTTGGTTTCGGTATTTAGTTTAAGCTGCGTGTCTGACCTTCACCCTGTACCACTTACGGGTGCTGTGGGAGCTCCGGTGACTTCAGCATCGGGATGTACGATGCCTGGGAATAGATACCCTCTGGCCCCTGAAGCTTTCGCCTGCAGCCCTCGCACCCGCAGCAAGCTCTGCAGCGCTGGGGCCAAGCAGGGACTTTTTAGAAGGTGGCAGGAGCAGGTTGATGGATGCCATGCCAGGATTGTTAAACTGGACATGCAGCAGGTGAGACGGACAAATGGTGGAGTGTCCYTTCTTTTAGAGATGGGCTCTGCTCATTACTCGGGCTGTGTAAGGAAAACATCCAAATACGAGCCTTGTCACGAAACTAATTTTCAACTATTTGATTATCCAGAACCTTTTTGGTGCAGCTAAATATTTCTGACCCTGGTCGGCACATTATTGCTTTGACCTTTCACCCCTGGCAAACCTCCGTCTGAATCCTCCCGGGCTAGATGGCTTGAAAACTATTATCAGTGACAAGTAAAAGACTGCAGAGAAATAAACAACGGAGACCTATGAGCTTGCCCTTGTAAACTACGGTCAGGCATCACCCGAAAAGTGCCCAGAATACAGACAGATCAATGCTCTGCACAATCCTCTGCAGACGCACTCRCTCGCAAAGGGCTTTCACAAGCTAGAATGCATGTTTTGATAATGTCTTTCTTAGCACTGCATTTTTTTAATGTACTTGCTTTGTTTGTTAAGGTGCCTTTCAAGCCAAGTCAGCGCTGGCTTTCCATAAAGATTCTCCGGTGCTTCCATCATATACGTTGAAAGTGGTGTGCGCAGAAGCGGTTCTGTCAATAGTATATTTTTATGTATTATTCAGCTCCTGTTGTTTGTGTTCGCCAAGGAARTTTGCATGTCGTCTGCTGGATTAGTTTCTTAAAAGCTTGGATGCTGAGTTTCAGTTTTCATCTAACTCTTCCCCTTGTATAGGAACCAGCTGTCAGGAACAGTGGTATTTTTCGTTCAGTGCTGTGCAAGTCCTGAATGTCCAAATAGGAATGTGACAGGCAGAAAAAGCAAGAATGTGCATTTTTTTTAGTTTAAAAAGAATTTGTAAGTCCCTGAAGTAATTTTTGTTTAGCAATGTTGGTGTCAAAGAGAAGTACTCCATGGTTCTGCACTGGGGTAGCTGAAATTTGAATAAGCTCCTGGTTTTTATCAGTCATCACTTAGGAATCAAGATGAGCCGTAAGGCCTTTCGTATGGGATCTTCTGTTTCACTGAATTAGTGCCACTGAAGGCAACGGCACTGGGGCGAGAGGATTACGGTTTGAATGAACACCCAGAACTAATCTGCTTCCATGATTCGCTGGGTGCGGTTGGGAAGAAAGCTAATCCAGAGGGAAGCGTTTTGCTTTTTCTTAAACCTTTTTCCCCCCATGTATACTGGAGATCACGTTGTCCTGAATGACCCCACTTTCCTCTTGCACTGCTGCAAAAAACGTGCCCGTGGTGACGCCACGTTGCCTTTAGGGTGTTCCTAATCCCATTGTCATGAAGGTCCTGGCGAAACGTCTTGCTCGCTTTGCCTGTTTCTCGTTGCTGCATAATGAAATCCCAGGAGAAGTGTAAAATTAAGTTTACAGAATTCATCTCTAAAAGGCATTTTTACTTTTGTGGTGGTACACTGCTTTTCTAGTTGTTGGGGTTAAAATCCTAGCAATACATTTGCTGATATCATTTTGACCGTGTCAACCTTTTTTATTTTATTTTTTTCACCACTTGTAAAATATCAGGGATTGATGTAATGGTTTTCTGGTGAAGGGGGATGTATAATAGGCAGGAGCGGTTGAGAGACTTGGGTTCAGTTTCCCTTCTGGCAGGGGACTTGGTCCCGTGCAGTTATGTAAAGAACAGCTAAATCTGGGCTAAGTCCTTGTTCCTGAAGTTCCCCATGGCAAAACACCTCTGAAGATCTCCAGCCAAAGTATAATAAAGACAGCGTGTGGTGTTGGGAGGGGAATTTAGACCCAGAAATCTGATCCCTTGCTTTCTCTGCACTGCTCTGTAAAACGAATAGCCCTTCCCTGCTTCACTCGTAGGTGGTGAGGAAAGATGCATTAAAGATTTAGGTGCTTAGAGAGTCTGTTAATAAGTAAAATCGGAAATCTGCTCTGAGGGCTTAATGTTGACCCGTTTGAAGTCTGACTGATAGATCCTGGAGCCCAGAATGAGAGTTTTGCTCTTCCTTTTAGACAGTCTCTGCTTTACCTTATGTGTTAATACAGATGCTCKTGCACGTGGGCTTGGCCAGAGTCCGGAGATACGAGACAGACAGAGCCCGGCACAAGGGTTAGTTCAGAGACAGCATTTCCTTCCCTTTGTTTTTGCATTCTTCAAAATCCTGGTTTGGGGCATCAATCTGGAGCCAGGCTGAGCAAGCCTGCATTTTCTTGTCTACATTTCCCTTTCCCTCCGTTTGACTCTCTTACCTGCTTTGCTTATATTCCTGGTGTGCTTTCCGAGAGCTGCCATTAGTCATGTTCATAAGAGTCATGGGACTGTTTCGTTCCTGGCCGTGATACATGACATCGCTATAGGTTTTCTGTTTATTTAAAAATCTGCTGCAGCAWCGTACAGTTTTTCCCCCTGCGTATCTTTCTGAACTAAAAGCACTAGGCTATTCATTATTTTCAATAAATAAGCAGTCGTTTTGCTAATCCATCTTAAAAAGTATGATCACCCACAGGTGCAGTGCTTTTTTATTACTGTTATTTGATTCCTTCTCATAGATCATTTTTGCAGAGCTGCATCTCTCCTTTGCGTTGTCCAGCTGCCGTAGGAGATGCAGGAGGTCGGTTGGCTTGTTGGGTGCTCTTGGCGCGGGCAGCAGTGCTCCCCAGCGGTTTTGGGGTGCTCTCCCAGGGACGGGTCTCCATGTTGATCTCCTATTAAGTGGACAAGTTTCCACCTTTCTCTGCTTCCCGTGACGGCAGAATCCTGCTTCTTGCCTTACCCATCAGGTTGCTCCATCAGCAGTCAGATCCCTGAGTCCAGGTTTCTTAAAAACCTGCTGTAGCAGCAGTTGCACAAGACAGGGAGGAAACAGTAACATGAAGGCTCTGCTTAAATACTTGCCTAGACCAGCGTATAGCAGGTATTGCTGTCCTGGTGTTGGACTCGAATTAGGAGGGCTTGATTCTGTGCCATTGATCTTAATGTCGTCAAGACAAATCCATCATTTACTCTGGAGTAAATCAGTAGTATTTCTGCTTCTGCATTTGGAATTGCATCAGGCCTAAGTGAGATAAAGATCGAGGCTCTTGCTGTGGTGTAACTCTTAAATGGGAGAACAGAGGATGAATTTTTAGAAATGCTTGTTCCTAGCTGAAGTTTGCACTTGGTGAATTATGCCCTTAATTTCAAAGAAGAGCAAAATAAAATCACTGACATGAAAATCGTATCTGTACCTTTAAAAAAGCATATATATGGATGTGTATACACACACTATTGTTTTAAAAATAATAAACCCATAAAAAGCAGTTACTCATGCTGCAGGTAACTCTCATTTGGCAGTGTCTGGATTTTGTTTGCCTCACATTGTAAAAAGCCCCTGAGCCATGATGTCTTCCGCTCAGTGCGCTTGGAGTAGGGCCTCCACCAGTCTGCTCGTGCCGGGCTGCTCAGGAAAGATTTTGACTATGGGCAGTGTTAAGAGAGACACCAAGTCCAGAGGAGGATGTGAAACATGTTTAAAGCTACTGGTTGGGAAGCTTTGAGAGATGAACAGGAAGGTTGAAGGCAGTATTTGAATGAAACAAGAATAAGGTAGGGCCAGGTGGGGGGAACGCAAGGATGTAAAGGCAAATTGGATCCAAACTGGCGTCATGGACCAGTGGAGGGAGCTGCCTTCTGGGGCAAGACAATGATTTCAGACTGGCAGTATTCTTGTTTGCATCCTGCAGAGGTAAAAGGGGAACATATTTATGCGTTTGTTTTAAATTAGTTTGGCTTTTTTGAGTTTGGGAGCCCTGAGCCTGTTCTTTTGCTGGGAGATGGCATTATCAAGTGCATGTGCGCTGAGCATATGTGAGAGGGGAATTGAATTGCTTGGAGAGAAGTTTGTGAGCTCTAGGTACCGGTGAAGAGATGAGAAAAGACAGACRTTTTGGGACTGTTTGAGCTAATTTTATGTGAAAGAGTAAAATGCATCGAGTTAGGCTGGGAGGGAGGACGTGGTACTTGAGGCACTGAGATGGTGCCTCATCGCATGGTAAAGAGCAGCCTATAAAAGCAAGAGCAGAAATGGGAACAGATGGTATGATTTTGGTTGGGGGGAGGTAGTTATTGGTTCTTTAAGTTTGTTTTTAAGAGGTGACTAAGGAAGGCAAGACCTATAAGGGAGACAAAACTAAGAAGAAACAACCTTGCCAACATAGCGTTGTGGTCATTGCAACATTTCCATTGTTTTCTTCAACAACAAACCCAAAAGGTCAGATTGCAAAACATGTTTCCCTTCTTTTCCCCAACCCTTGCACCATTCCTGCCTTTTCTTAGAGCACGTCTGTTTGCAGAGGTGAAGCTTCTCCTTCCCTTGCTGTGGATGGAGCTGGCTAACCACGCTGCCGTGTACCTGGTCCAAGGCAGTGGGCGCAGGAGGTATGAGGTGGGGTTTTAAATAGCTACAGCATGTTGTGCGTACACCATTGTTACTGGCAGGCATTGCCTGTCCTCACCTGCAGGTGTTTTGTTTTCCCATTGAAGTCCATAATCCATGTAGCTGAGTGCTTGCCATCATCTGTTCAGGGACCCTCCAACAGAGGGAGACAGCCACAGGCATTAAATATTACACGCCAAGCACAATAGACTGGAAAATAGCAGAGGTGGTGTAAACACGTGCAAGTGGCTATGCTTAAAACCCCCATCTGCTAGCCCGTTCAGATGGGTACATTTGCATGCCTTACCAGTGCCGTTATGGAGACGTGTTTCCCTCATGGGCTTTTTGCTAGGTGGGTGGGATGCTGGTACCACTGGGCAAGGGTGCCCCGATGCTTGGGTAGCCTCTGTGGTGGACTTGCACTTTGCAGTTTTGGGTTGTGGGTTCTCTGAAGTCACATGCACTGAAGCAGTAGCAAATTGACACTGTCGCCATTATTGCTTAAGTGAGATGCTGCTGCCAAAAAAACCCAACCAACCCAACAAGATGAAGGACGCATGTAGGCTTGAGCGGGGAGGATTTGCTGGGGAGCATCGTGATTTTTGCATTTATTTTTCCAGGCTAGTAATGTTCTCCTGCATTTGTCACAGCTCTCCCTATAGCTCTGATCTTTCTGTCTGTATTTAAAGATCTTTCTATTCTCTATTTAACAACAGGAGGTTTTAGGTTTAAATGGCACAACAGTGTATGTAATTTATATATACAAAAAAGATAAGTTGCTGCTTCTTGAGACACAAAGTGCAAGTATTGCTTTGTTGGCTGAATTAACTTTTGCGCTATGTCAGGCGTGGAAGGTATTGTTAGAGATATGATTTTAATATATAGCAGTACTAAATATTTTATCTTGTTGGCAAGCAGTGTTGTTGCAGAAGGTTTAAACTTCAAAGCGAGCTTTGCTAAAATGCCTTTAAAATAATAAAAAAAAAAAGGTGGTGAGGGAGATGTAAGAGTGACTCGATTCCTGCTGGAATGATTTCACAGAAGGATTGTTATCCACTGAGACACAAGGCTTCTATTTGACCTCCTGCTGACTTCCCTAAACAGTGTTTGTAGGACGTTTGAACACTTAAAAAAAAAAAGGGGGGGGGGGGGGCAAAAAAAAAAAAAAGCAGCTGCTCTGCCAGAGTGTCTCGCTGCAGAAGACCCACATCTGTATTTTTCTAAGTGACACACAGAGAAGGTATTTAGCACTTACAAAGAGCTTGTTGGCGAGCTCTCAGTTCCAGGGACGTAGAGTCAAACTGGGCTCTCTATTTAATTTCATTTTTGGTGCTGGATCTCCCTTTCCACTCAGACTTCGCACAGATTCAGTGCATCAGTCTGATGTTAGCATCAGCAACATGGCATCTCCCCCGTTGTGCCGTGCAGGACGTGCACGGGAGGTGCTGCAGTGCTGCTGCTGCGTGATAGCTGCATCTCCTGGGGCTTTTTTGGTACCTGTTTGGGCATTGCCCCAAGCAGGAGTCCCAGCTCCGCTGCCTGCTACGGCGTGAGCATGGGCTCTAGCAGCGTGCRCGTGATTTGTAAGCTATTTTGGGATCCTTCTGGCAGAAAAATGCAATATCATCGTTGAAAAGACTGCTGCGGGATAAACTGTGACTAAGATCTGAGCTGGCAAACGGAGCAGAGATCTCCCAAGCGAGGGGATCTGCAGTGGAGTGTAGGCAAAGGGGGGTTCAGCCGCTCCTCGTCGTGCTGCCCCGGGTGGCATGGGGGGCTTTAACCAGGCTGACAAATTCATGGGCTCTGAGCCCTGGTTAAGGGGCAGCTTCRTGCTGTCCTCCCCCAGGTACCGCAGGTACGCTGGCCTGTTAGGGGACTTCATTTCAAGCACGAATTTCAAAGTTTTGCTCAGTAACAGTGAACAAGTTCATTTTAAGGCAGCTATTCATCTGCCTGAAGCTGTTCCCATTTGTTTCACCCCCTCCTTGTCTTTTCCTTGCACTCCCTACACTCCTGCTTCCTCTTGCGCTGCCTTGGTGAGCTGGTATTTTTAATGAGCGGCTGGAAATCCGACGTGGACTGAGGTTGCRTCTTGTACCATGGAGGTGTCCAGGTCTTGTTGCCTTCAGGTCATCTGTGACTAAACGCTGCTGGACGGGGAAGGTTGGGTGCGGGACGAGCGTGGMGCGCAGGCTGTCACCCTTGTGCAGGTGTGCACCCAAATTTCCTTCCTGCGGTGGGCAGAGCACCTTTCCTGCGGGAAGCAGCAGGAGACATCTCATCGGGGCGGGAGGAGCGTGACTCAAAAATTGTAGATCAAGGTGAGCCCAAGGGTGGCTCATAAACCAATTACTGGGTTAAGCAGATAATGCCAATGGTCGGTGCCAAGATTTATCRTCACTTTTGCAGGTCTGAAGTGCTGACAGAAAGTAAGTTTTTTCCCTTCGTCGCCTTGTGAGGGTACGACGAGGGTTGTGGTGATCAGTGGGTGGTCGATGGTGCTCTCCTCTTCTGCTCTCCCCTGTCTTGCATGCACTTTTCAGGACAYGCACACACATGATTCCCTTCCTCCTGCTTATTCTGATGTGATTGAGTTTGGGACACTGGTCCCCCCCACAGAGCTAGTTTTTAAGCTCTCGTAGGCTCCCTGTTGTCRCCGTTTGGGACGCTTCAGCAGCAGAAATGGGCAGTGACCTTAGGCAGGGAAGATAGAAACTGTGCGCAGTTTAACCCGGTGCGGCTGTACCTCCTGCTGCGTCACGCTGGTTTTGGAAGGGGACGTGTCTAGAGCTGATCCAGACCCCAGTGGTATTAATGGAAGGACCCTCATGGACTGCGAAGGGGCAGTTGGGACCTTCTGAAAGGACTGCAGAGAGGGTGCTGGTGGTGGTGTTGTGTTGGGAACTAGAGCCTCCATAGAGGGCACTTTCCATGGTGATAGATCACATCGTGTATGATCTCATTGTGACATGAGTTGTGTTATATGGATTTTACCCAGAGAAGAGCCCATTTTTCATTTTTTGGCATGTCCTTGGGAGAAAGCAGGGTCTTCTCAGGGCAGTTTGAGCTGCAGGCAAATGAGCTCAGCTGTGCAGGGCCTTTGCAGGTGGCTTTTAAATGGCAAGGTGGAGTGGTTGCACCTGACAGTGACTGTCCTGAGCATTATTTTAAGTAACATGGCCATGAAACTCAAACATCAGTGCTAAAAAGGTAAAAATTTTGGCATACATTAAATACTCAACAAAGAACTTGAGCTCTGCTTGCTTTGGCAAACAAATACATCCCCAAATGGATCAAACAAGTTGTAATGCAGAACAAATTGAAGTAGTAGAGGATTTGTCTYAGGCGCTTAAAATCATATTTTATCCTCTGCCTTTATATTACCACCTATTCAAGGAAAAAAAATCTTCTGAAATACTGATGGGAAAAAAAGCTGAGCAAGTGTTGTTCCTTCCTTCAGTGCTGTGGTGCTGCTCAGAACAGTCTTGTATTTCTGTCCTGTGCTCTTTTCCAACCTTGGAACAACCAAAAAGATAGCTGTCTAATGTACTGTACTGAATTGCTGTCTTTTTTCCCCCAAAGGTTTGCAAAAATTATTTTAAATTAAGCAGGGTACAAAGTTCTTCTCATTTCTAGCACGGAGAATTCATTTTCAATTTCTCTATCAAAGCAAAATGACAAATACAAAATGCAAGTGAAACCAGATGGACTAACTATATTAGGAGCGCTGCATGCATATTTTGTGTCACTTATTAGCATTCATTAAGTCAAACAGGGGGAGAAATAAGCTTTGCCTACATGTATTAAACCAATAAGTCTGGCAAGGATCCAAGCCTGCTCTCGTGGATTAATTGTTTTATAACTGCTTTAATTAAAATTGTTCAGTATATGATTAACCTAAAAGTTTTAATTTCCACAAAATTGTTGAACAAATGAGACATTAATATTTTACATTAACCGTGGAGAGTGTGCTTTGGTTCTCTGAATAGCTTGCTTACTGTAAACTTGAAGCAAGTGGCACTGTGGAAGTGGGTGTGTATGGCTCCCAGGTGCCCCCCGTTTGGGTGAAACGCTCTTAATTGGGCAGTTTGTTACAGGAGGTTATGCGTGCGTCGCTCCATTGTAATGAGAGGTGAGCATGTAGTGCGGTCCTCTGCTCCGACTGACGGCTTCGGCTTGGGCCGGTGTCGTAGATTGTCCCACAGGGAGGTCGGCAGTGCAGCAGCGAGGCGGGAGCGATGGGTTTGTCCTGTCGGCTCCTCTCCTGCCTCGGCCGATACTGAGTTCCTGGGCTGTGCCGGAGGAGCACGTGGGGCTTTACAAGCTCTGAGAGCTGCCCCTGTATTGGAGATGGAAGAGCGAAGAAGTGATGGCTGCAGTGATGGACAGAGCGAAGAAGTGCAGGTACCAGGAGTGTGGGCACCTTTGCTGTGCTGGTCGCCCTGCTGTCAGGGTCACCTGCAACCTCTCTTCCCTCTTCTCTAATCCAGGGTGCTGTCTGGTTGCTATAGACTGCTAATGATGAGCTTTTGCCCCTATTTGATCACCCAGTTTATACTACAGACTGACTGGGATTTTAAGAGGTGTTCCTGCAAAATGGGCAACAAATGCCGCAAGAGAAATGGAGGTTTGGGGCCAGCTACTTTTGGCACCTCCTAAAGCTGTGCCAAGCACGGGTGACCTCCTCGCAGTGGCTCTTCTGCAAAGCTAGAAGCTGTTAGATCTCTGAAGTGCCAAACTCCTGTGGGGACGGAGCACTTGGAGCTGTTGGGTTTAGGCAGAAGAAAAGCTGATTACCTGTGCTGGAACCTGACGGGGGTCAAGTCACCTCCGCCAAGGAAACCTGCTGTGGGATTTTTGGAAACGCAAGAAGTCACAAACTCTGGTTTTCCGTGTCTTACCAGGAAATCTGAACTTTCCATGTTTATGTTGTGYGATGCCTTTCTGGGGCGTTAGGTTAGCGGGGGCGGGGGGGGGCAAGTGCTGGAAGGAGCCATCAGCACTGCTTCTTGCGGCGTCGGGATGTGCCTGGGAGATCTGCAGCACGCTCTGACCCGGCCTGACCTTCTTCTGCTGTTAGATCTGGCAGGATCGCAGTACGAGGTGGTATGGCTTCAGGGTGCGGATGTGCTCGCATGCTGATGGTTTACCTGTTTTACTGGAAATATTTTGACCTGTGATATTGCAGGCAGAACTATCTGTTGAAGTGACTGCAGAGCTGGGCTGCACCTTGGTGTCCTCCTTTTAAAAACCAGCCAAGTCATCGTCTAAGCTCCTGGCCCCATTTGAATTGATGACAAAATTGTCACTGACTTAAGGAGGACTGAGAGTTCATCTCTAAATTTAACTCCTTAGGGGCCCGCTTTTAAGGTGGCTGGYGTGCTTACGGTGTGGGCGACATGGGTGTCAGCCCCCAGTCTGTGGGACTTTTGTGGGGGGGAGGATCCTCGCCTGATGTGTGAGGGTCTGGGAGGGCTCCACAGGTTCTTGGTGGTAGCTCATGTCCTCTGCTGGTGCTCCTTTATGAACTGGCATTGGGAAAAAAAGTCTTTATGTTGATGGCCTCTGTGGTCCCACAGTATGCCAAAAAATAGACTTAAGTAAAGTGCTGGCTGTGCAGGGTCCAAAACCTCAGCTTATTTTGCTGGAAATGTTATGCACAGCCATGAAGCCTCCTGGTGTTGGGTCCTCTTAAAAGTACTTCTGTTCAAATGCAGTTCAATGATACTATCTGGCCTCTGAATGTCCTGTAAGGTATTTTGCTTTCTGATTCTTGTTGATCCTCTTTGTGCTTTCTGGAGTGGAGCATGCAGGGTGTCTGCCATCGCTTCAGAACACGAGAATTTCTCCTGGTGGGAGGGCAGTTGCGGAGGACTGGCTCTGTTAGCCTTCAGTGCGTGGTCCTGGCATCGCTCTTAAAACTTCATATGGGCTGGAGTTACCAAGCTCTGGGGTAAATTGCGCAGCTGGCCATGGTTTGCTGGGTCGGAGGGGCAGGGAAATGCTACTAGTGTTGGTAGTAAATTTATAAATGCTCCTTACGTCTTAGGTGGAGTCGGTTGGTATTGATTTATATTTCAGTTTTAGGATATTTGGATAAACTTGCAACACTGAGGAAATGAAAAATGGAAGGATTTTCAAGAAAGTCTGTGAGGGTTATCCAATTCAAACAGAGATGGATTTTGATTCCTGTAGGCTTCCTAGAAAACATACGGAGGGTGTGTACACACACACATGCACACACACAAACATATGTGGTATGTGCTACTCTATGTAAATACAGCAGTTTTTCCTTTCTGTCACATCTGATAAAAGACTTTGTATAGTTGAATCGTGTAATACAGAATTATAAAAAGATAATGACCAGAGTTTTCCACTTCATTGCCCGGAGCCGTCTGTTGTTTCCTGCTGTTGTACGCGCTGGGCATCGCTGGAGATTGGGCCACGGCTCTCGCTCGCTAAGGCCTGAGCTTACTGCCTTTGGGCCTTGGATCAATCTATAAAAGTCAATCTGAGAAACTAGCTCTTAGGTATCTGCATGTGAAAATGTTGCAGTAATCGACCTTTCAGGGTGCACATGGGGGATTCGTGGACATTTGCCAACCCTGCAGGAGCCCAGCTTTGCTTCCGTGCCCTCTCCCTGGGGGAGATGAGGATGCAAAACGCAAATCCCGGTGAGGTGTCCTAGCTCCTAAATCCTCACGCAGGGCTGCTGGGGAGCACTGCTCTCTGGACCCTCCTCCTTTTTTAGGCTCTGGGAAATGCTCAGCAGCAGCCTCAGGCTGGGTGTGCTGTACCAGTCGTGCCGACCTTGGGAACCAGGCAGGGCTTTGCTGCATCTTAAGGGTGAAAATCACTTGCCTGTAGCCTCACCTTCTCACACAAAGAGCCAAAGCAAAAATGTGTACGTGTAATAAGGGCTGAATTCTGGCAGGGTGAGCGCTGTATGCACCGGTACATCTGTAAGGGCTGAACCCAGGTGTAAAGCCAGCATGGTAGATCCTGGACAAACAAAAAGACGGGAGGTGCTGCATTAACCATGAGGCAGGTGGCCTTAAGGTATTGGTGAGGGCTGTCCCCTCGAGGAGCAACACGTGCATGTTGGGCTCATGCACTGTGGTAGCTGTGAGTGCAAACAAGTGTTGCTTGACCATCCGGAGAGGAGGAAGAGAGTGCTAATTCCTTCTGCCAGAGCCGATCTCTCTGGGGACGTCCATTGGGATTCCCTCAGTTACTAATTTGGATGCTAGTTAGGGTTGAAGGGATTTACTCTGCTCTCAAGGCTAGAAGGCATTGAGAAATTTCTGTTGCAAAATGTTTCCCAGCTCGTAGAGCTGCCCCGAGGCGACTCGCTTATCTACAGGGTGCTGGGGCGGCTTTAAARTTGTAGCACAGTAAATGCAAGCATGTTTATGCCTTCACTCTGAATAATGGAGTTTTGTATTTTCACGCTCCTCCAATATTATGCCTGCTGATGAAGCAGGGTTGATGAAAGCTGCAGTTGTGATTTCTGGAGATGCACTTTGGGAAGTGGCCGTCCCTGCCTGTTGAGACCTGTGAAAGGCATCCACGTTCCCTCCCACCATGCCAGCCAACCTTCCCAAGCGGAATCTGTCCAACAGCTACCAGTGCAGTCAAGGATTTGTTGAATCCTCAAAATGATGAAAAGCAAGTAACAGGAGTATCTCACCATTGTCTTTTATACAGCAAGAGATGTTTAAGTGCCTCTGGGGGGATTTTCAACCTGCCTTTCATGTACGATGAAAAGGCCCACGCTATTTTCCTGTTACGYTCTTTCGCTTCTGTTGATGTACAGCAGAAGTATCTGCAGTCTGTTGTGAGGAAGATGCAAAACCAGTGCATCTCAGCAAGTGTTTTTTTTGTTCAAAAAGCATCTTTTCAGACTTGAGACCACTGCTTCTCATTAATGCGCAACTTAACCTCTGCTGATCCCATCTGAAATAAAAGTATATCTGTGTTGAGAGAGCTGAAATGGACTCCAGGCTGTTGTAATCCAGGCTGTACTTCATGGTRTCCTGTGGGAGTTCAGCATAGTGTAGACTTCCTAGCTGTAGATGAGTATTGTTGTGCAGGGTGTGAAACCAGCTGCCCCGGAAAGCTTCCTTTGGTAGGAAATGCCCACTGGTGTCTCAAGACACCTGCCGTGGGCATGTCCCACGTCTGTCCTTAGTGTGAGGGTACTGGAAAATGGAGCAAGGGCAGAGCCCTGGGTGAGTTTGATATTAAATGCTGGAGATATTTCTGCCTTCTGTGACTTACGATCTCCCCTGGCAGCAGTGTCCAGCAGAGCAAGTTCCAGGAGGAGCAGGAGGAGGAGGAGGTGGTCTTGCCAGCTGCACAGGTCTTGCCACACTCAGGCTTCCTTTGGGAAATGCATTCAAGCAGATAGCTCCTGTTAGATCACCAAACCTTTCCTGTAGGAACCGGCGAAAGAAGGAGCATTATTGTTCTTTGTAGTACTAATTATTTGGACTATTTGAATGACTGCACTCACGAACCATCTAAGCAAGGAAAGTTTCAAGAGATAAAGACCTTCCAGCTTTCTTCTCTTCTCCTGAGCATGAGTTAAACTTCGCATGTTTACACAGTTTCTACTCCCCTCCTGGATTTCATGGGGAGTCCAGGCTGGGTGATGARCATGCCAGTTTATTGAGTATGTTCCTTTATGATGGCCATGGTTTGTATTTTGTTTTTAATGTAGTACAGACAGCTAATTCATAGGTAGCCATCACTTTAAGATTGTTGACATTATCCTCTGACAAAATATAATGCGTGGTTAATGCTATTTCCTGTAATCAATATGGTAATAGTAATTAAGTATCTGAATTATGAAATACTTATGTTGTTTATTTTTGAAATCACACAAACTTCCTGCAATTAGAAACATAAAGCTAAATTATTTAATATCAGATCAGATCTTGAATCCAAGTCATCTGCACACTAAAAAGCCTTGTTTCTATCAAAATAGCAGTACTTGGGTTTATAATAGTTGTGTTTTATTTGAGTTTTCATGAATAGTTAAGTTCCCCAGTGATTTTTCAGGTACTCTTCCAACTTGGAGAATTTATAAATACGATGGGCCAGCTCTTCCAGTTGTGGAATTAGGATCCAGGCCAGTCTGTACAATTGGTCTTTTGGCCTGTGGGCACATTTTCTGTGGCAAACCAGAAGTTTCCTACCTCTGTATCCCGAAGGTTGTTATCTTCTCTTGTGGGCTGGGAGCTGATGTCTGCCCTTGCAGCCGCCTCCTCCTCCTCCTCCTCAAAGGCTGCTGTAGCCACAGACACGCAGGCACCTGGCGGGCTCGGCAGAGGGATGGGGCCATAAATTCAGCATGTGGAAACCAGACCTCACTTGTGCGCATACCTCCGTGTGACCAGATGATTGTTTCTCTTGAACTTCTGCTTTGCAGAGACTGGTAGCAGGAGACTGCAGCGTCCTGAGCACCAAACTGCCCATGCATCTGCCCTGAGGAGCCCCAGGGGTTCCTGTTCACCGTGTGTCCCTATACTGACATGCACAGAAGATGCTCCAGTTGGTTCAATATTATGCATGCTGTGAACAACATATTTGCTGACCTCGCTCGGCATTTGGTTCCCTGCCTGCAGATTATCGGAAGAAGGGAGTGGTTGGGGACTCCTGTCTTTGTACCCAATGGGTCGTATGTCCATTCAGAGCCCTCTTTCCAGGGATGCAGAGTATGCTGTGTTTTCCACCCCGGTAGTGATTTTGGTTCTTTAGTTCTTCCTTCTCTTTATTCAGCCCAAGCTCTGTTATTCAGTTCATTTTGTTCCTGACAGGTTTTCATTTCCTTTATAAATACATAGCATTTTTGTTGGCCTCTTGGCTGTGAAAAGGATTTAATACATTGTTTTCTCCACACTTGCTTTTTTTGTAACTATCAAAAGCTATTCTTTCTTTTTCTCGGCCCTTGAATAATCATTGGAGACAGTAAGGGAGTCTTTCTACATAGCTGCGTGCTTGCAATACATGGTAATAAATATTAGGCTCCTTACGAATTGTAGCAACTTGTGTTTTTCTTTTTTAGCAATTACAGATGGCTTTTGACTTGTAGACAGAACACTATGCGCTGAGTTTTCCAAGGATCTGCCTACCGAATATACATATACTTGTACATACAGGCATTTACGCACGCGACTCCTCACTTTGCAATGCAAATGTGTGATCTGCAAGTACAGTACGGGCTCTTCTGTGCACAAGAAGAGTGAGGCAGGATCTGAGCGCAGCCTCTGAATTCCAGTCCTTGTTCTTGTACTTATTTCTGTGACCGGAGGCAAAAGTTGCTTAACATACTCCATACCTCAGCATAATGCTCTGCAAAATGGGGGTGACAATACCATTAACATCACGGAGTGCTGCACGGAGCTAAAGAGAGAGGGGGGAACACTTCTGGCACTCTGAATAGTACCTTTCCTTGCGGAAATGTGGTACCTGTAAGTCAGCGTGGGAAAGAGAGATGCAGACATTCGTTCTGAACCAGTTCATTTCCAAAAGGATGCTGATTTGGGTTCGGCCCCAAATATAAACCTTGTGATAACAAACAGGGCACCAAAAGCCAGTAGGAGAAGTTTCCATCACTTTAGAAAACTGGAATGAAAGTACTCAACACCGAACAAATAAACCACCTCGTGTGGCGTTCGCAGCCCGGTGCTGCAGCGCAGGGAGCCCCGGGAGCCTCCTGGCAGACAGTGGCTGCATCGGCTTCCCAGGAAACTTGACCGTCCAAGCCAAGGGGGCTGCGGAAAAGAAAATGAGTAGAGAGAGAAGCAGTAGAGAAATGTAACACGACCTTCAAGTGTTCATTGGCTTTAATGTTTTGAGGTAAACTTAGTAGAAAAGGAAGGGATTTCTGTTTGCGTGCACTGTGATTTGTATTTTAAAGTGAACTGCACCTTTCTCATACTAGAAGACAAATGTGCTCTATCTTCAGCTGGTGTTACCTATTACTTTTCTCTCTCTAGCTCATGTAGAAGAGACGTCTGTGTGCCTGAGCTGGGAGCTGTCTTTCCTGAGGGATTTGTGGCATGGACCCGTGTGTCCCCGAAGTCCCGCAGTCATTACTGCGTTTCCATTTTTCTGCAACATTCATTGTTTTTTCCTGTCACCTTCCTTGGAGTGTTCTTATTATTTTCTCTGCTGGTTTAAACAGTCCACAGCATCTGTTCTTAATTTTATAAATGTATTAAATTCCATTCCTGGATCTGTTTGAAGCACAGGGATCAAATACACACACCCCCCTATGGAACAAAGCATCTTTTTGCCATTAAAATATATTATGCCTAAATATATGCTTGGGGGAAAAAAAATCAGTATCACATTTACATTGCGAACTGGAGAGTAGATAGATGTACGTCACCCATCCCAATCACTAGAAAGGTTTGTCTAGATTTAGTCGGGTGCTGGGTCCCATCGGTTGGGGAAGTGGTGTTGGGCTGTGGTGCTGTGAGCAGGCAGCTGAGTGCGTGGGGTCGAGATGGTGCCACGGAGACAGAGATGCACTGCCAACCTCTGCGTGGTCGTGCCCTGGGTTGGCGGTGCATCTCTGTGGGTAATGAGTTAATGCAGTTGGTGTTACGGCATTTCTGTGTTGTTAGGATGGTGTGAGAGCTGAAGGAGCTCTCATTGCCTGCTGGAGCACCAGGGCTCTGTGCAGAGCTTACAGAAATGAATCAGGATAGCTTAACAGAGAGCAACCRCTCTGTCTTTAAGCACCTGAGGATGTGGGTGAAGAGGAGGAGAAAAGGTGATGACTAAGAAGCTAGACAGTGTAGAAGAAAGCTTGGCTTACCTGATGGTGGGGCGAGGTGGAAATGATTTTTGCAGTCTGTCTACCACTCCAGCAGGGATTGGATCACTTGAAGGATCTGTACCTGGACAGCAGGGTAGCAGATATCTGAGCAGGGTCTGAGCACAGCTGTGACTCGCAGGTAAATGGCTTGGGATGATAGATGGTCTCAGCTGAAAGGCTAACTGGATGGTGCAGCCAGGGACCTTCTCTGGGTCGCTTATGTCCAAGGAGGCCTGGCAAATACCAAGCTGCCCTTTCAAAGCATCTTTAGATAGTTGGCTGTTTCTCTCACTTGATTTATGCTGGAGAGCAGAAACCAGTGCAGCAGGTTTTTAGTTCCTTTGAGATGCCAGGTTGGTACTTTGCTCACACAGTGACTTTGGCTGGCTTCAGACCAGCCCCTCTCCAAATGTGGGGAAGGGTACATATGGAAGGAGAATGAGTTGCAGCCTTATCAAAATGTGGCCTGCATGAATTGCCTTTCCCTCTCTGCTTCTGTTCAGGCGGGGCTTCTGACACCAAGACCACCTGTGAAACGAAGAAAAGTGTGTGCTCTTGTCTGAGAGGCTGATTTGCTGTCTGAGCTGCCTTCACGCTTGTGCTGTTTTAAAAGGAGCAACTGAATCCATGTTGGGCTTACTGGAAGACTTGGCTGAGAAAATAGAAGTTAGGTGTCTACGATTAAAGCATTGAGCTTTGCTTGTGTTCCTGCTGTTATACTTCAGACCCAGCATCCAGCTGAGGTTGGGACTCCGGAGCAGGAGGAACGTAATTCTGATACGCAGATGGGTCTCAGTCCCTTCTCTTTGAAGTTTATCTGAGGTTCCGGTGTAGCATCCCATCTCAGTACTGTCTGAGCATCAGCAGATGTTTTACCTTTTACCTTTTATATACATGATGGGGTTTTTCATCTGGTGATCTCAATTAATTAAGCCTTGTAGTACTGCTTTGAGTTATATGAAAGCTGGCTGGATACCCTTGCTACTCTTACTCCCATCTGATGTTAAACTTGCTGAAGCAGTAGGTAACAGACTCAAACCAGATTAAAGCTTTATTATTCACATAGATGTTAATCATGAGCAGGGATTCTTTGCACACTGCAAAACTCGACGTATCTCGCTGGGCTTTGAAGGAAGAGCTAGGCTAAAAATAAAGGGGATGAGTTATTACTATGTCCTCCTTCAGGGAGTGGGTTAGCTGTATTTTTGAAGAACTGGAATGAGCATGGAACTGGAGATGTTCATAGAAAACTCATCTTGGTGTTCAGCGCTCTGTCCCTGTGCATTAAGTTTGGATGGGGGTACCTCTTACGTAAATGCAGATCTTGGGTCAGAAGCAGATCTTGCTAAATTGGCTAGAAAAAGTGGTTGCTTCAGAAAATTAAATAATTGGACATTTATAGCCCAGTCTGCGGTGTGCTGGGTGCTCTGGGTTTGCCTATGTGCAATCTGATGCACCTAATCATGCATCTGATTATCTTGAAGCACACGAGTAGTACAACTGGTGTCTTTAGGATTATTGTTTGGGCAGAAGGCATTCTTGGAGCATGCATCATCTTCAAGAATGGAGCCCTTCCAAACAGATTTGCTATAATAGGATGCATTGGAGAGAACATAAACACAAGAAAATAATGGCAGGAAATACCTCAGATCAGCAATCTTTTACTCTCACTTAGAAAAAATACTCAAAGACACGTCATTCATGTCATAGCTTTCCTCTGAGAAATCTGCCTAGTAATAAAACTTTTAAAAGTGCCCCGAACCTGAGGCCAAGTGCCACTTCATTCTGGATTCTTTTCTACCTCCTGTAAATGTATTGAGTTACAGCTGTTGCAGT
The DNA here is from genome assembly GCA_035582835.1 of Phoebastria nigripes. Taxonomy (NCBI): domain Eukaryota; kingdom Metazoa; phylum Chordata; class Aves; order Procellariiformes; family Diomedeidae; genus Phoebastria; species Phoebastria nigripes. The sequence continues at coordinate 841,929 of JAYKAV010003077.1, forward strand.
GGTTACTTTACAAAAATACTAATGGAAGTACTGGAGAGAAAAGGCCAACCACCAGAAAAAGTTGGAACCTAGGCGTATTTCTTATCAGTGGCTTTTGTTAATATGGATTTCCTCCCTCATTTAGTGCTTATGAGCTATTATAGGACTTCTGTGGTGAAATGCGGGCAATTGGATTGAATTTCTTGTCCAGCAACGGATAGAAATGCTGGAGCAATTCTCTCCTCCCATATGGCAAATCTGAAGCCCCAGTCTGCCTGTTACTGGGCTGTAGGAAGGTGTTTTTGGCTGTTCTTCACAGCTGCACACATATTTGCTTCTCGGAGGTAAACTGTATTTGAATTTGTATTTCTTGCAACTCCTCCTATTCCATCAGTAACTTGCAAGTGGCTTCCTGCATGGCTGGTTCTTCCGCTGTGTGTATTCGGACCCTTGCAAAAGTGCYACGGGAGCAACCTGGTGTGTCTCTGCCACTGCTCCGTTTTCCCTTCAGTCACTGTCACTGCTCCCTCTTTGCTAAGTTCATGCCATTAAGTAAAATCCTGTCTTGGGACATTACCGGGTGTTGTGATGTGTGTGTTGGTAGAGTCAGAATTTCCTGTTCTGTCTCCTAAGGAAATCCCTTCCTGGCTCTCTGAGCCGCTTATATGGGGCTTCATTCCCGTGAGACCTTCCTGTCCCACAGTCTTCAACACGTTGTAATGTCCTCAGTATTATATATGAGGATCTGAAACATGAAGGAACCAGTGGCCTACTCAAAACCTTGCAATGTGGCAAGTTTTTGAACCAAGGCTTCCCAAGTGCCAGCCGTGATGCTGCCCGCAGGGTTGGTGACTGTCCCTCCTTCCCACTGCTGTCATGTCTGGCATGTCCAGCGAGTTGATGCAAATTTCTCAAGTGTGTTTAAAATTAGGTTAAGAACAACAGTTCAAGGTTTGGCTGTCCAGTTTTGAGAACCCACTTTGATCTGAACTGGATAACTCCATTCAGGACAGATCCTCTAAACCTCCAGGAGACTGACTGTAGACTCTTTTTAACTTCCCGAAAGCTTGCCTCATTAACATGACCTCTGTCCTCAAGACCCTTTCTCTTTCTTCACAGGACAGATTACTGTTTCATACTAGGATGCTGGGGTATGGTGTATGTTAGGATGTATGGGGCATTCTGCTCTCCATACGAATTTCCCTGTTTCGGGCTAATTTTGCTTTGCCACCCCTGTGCAACATGTGGAGATGCAGCACTGGCGGAGCTTCAGTAAAAGCCAGTCCTGCAAAAGTCCTGGTTATCTTGGATGTCCTTTGTTGTTGTGTTGTAGTTTTTGAGTTTGTTTAATTAATTGCTGAAAGGAGGAAAACTTCTCTTTCTCGGAGCATCAGGGACAGATCTCACAATCTCAGTGGTCAAGAATGAAGTAGACTGCCAACAGTACTCCAGCCTCTTTGAAATCTGATTATATGTTTCAAGCCTAACCCTGTGAAATATAATAAAAGCCAGCAGGAGACTATAGCAAGGCTGAAATATCATGCTGCCACCTGCTTTTACCAGTTCATATGCCTTTTGAAGAGTTGTTGGCTTGGCAAGAGATTGGCCAGCAGCCTGATACGGCAAGGCCAAAGCAAGGAGAGGTCTGGGGTCCTGGAAGTTGTTACACCTTTCAAACATCTGTCCTTGGAGTACAGAAAATATCTAACCTGGATTAATAGTGATGAGAACAGAGAATCAGCGTGAAAGGGTGAAAATCATGTGCATTTGCAGTTTACTTTTAGATTCCATGTGTGTGGATATGTTGTCTTCTCCTGCAAGYCGTTTGGCAAGCAAGCAAGCAAGCAGCGCAGAGGGCTGCAGATTCAAACTCCGAACACCGGGAGAGGTGATATCAAGATGTGTTATATAGTCAGAGGATTTGCTTGTGGTTCCAGAATTCCTTAATCCAAGCTAAGGCAAAAGAGGAGTCAGCGTGCTGGCACTGGTCTCAGTTTCAGTGGTCTGGGAGCACAAGAGCTGAGAGGACCAACCTCCTCTGGATCCAGGTGGCCCCGGGCTGCAGCAGGAGGTAGTGGATTAGTTGCAGCCAAGTCACTGCTACAGAGAGCCGAGGAAGTTATTTAGCAAGTCCCTTTTCATTGTTCTGCTGTCTCTCTTTTGGCCTCTTTCCTTCAGGGTTATTTTCGTGTGTCACTTCAGCCTCGGTGCATTGTGTTTTAGAAGTTTTCTCTCCTCGCACACCTGTGAGTTTGCCCTCCTTTCCTCATCCCGTGATCCCTACCCACCTGTTCGACACCATCATCGTGTTTGGCTCCCAATATGTTTCACGGATCTGTTGCAACTCCAATTTACACAGATGAGGTTTGGCATAACAGAAACATATATCATCTACTTCCTTATGGTAGCTGTAGAGAACAGAAAGGGTATTTCCCCGTCTCCCTTCCCTGCAGTCACTTGAGTTACAGCATTTGAGGGTCTCCCCCTGCAAGCGGCTGCAGGGTGAGATTGTGATGGATTGACTCTGCCTTCTGTTTACACCAGCACTGCCTTTCATGCCCTGTTGCTATTTGTGTTTTTTGATGAATGATTAATTAGAAAAATAATCATTTGTAAATTGTGAGTGAACCAGACGTTTGGCCTTGCCTGTAGGGAAATAGAGTCTCTGAGCTCTGCTGTGGTGTGCAGCCTGCTCACAAATGCAGGAGTATTCCCAGGCTAGTGATGAATTTACATGAAGTTCCCTTTCAGCATTTTAATGACTGTTACAGCTGAGTAACTAATGAAAGATATTAACAAACAGAAGAAGTAAATATTTAATTTTTCTATAGCAGTTTTTCAGCTTGTGGCAGCCAGTATTTTTAAACGTACGTATAGGAGAATTTCTGCCCCAATCTCTTCATCTCTGCCCTGAGTACAAAGCTGGCTGTATGTGTTGGACATAATGAACGTCTCTGCATAGACATTTTACCGTGAAATGTGCTGTTCCTCTGCCCTGTCATGACAGGCTGCAGTCAGCATTCGACGGCTGTGGGTTAGCACAGCCGAAAAGGCATCTCCCTGCACCGGGGATTGTTGCAGCCTGTGGTCCCCTGAAGATGAGATGGCCACAACAAGGTCATTCGGTAAACTACAGTGATTAGTGACTCCATCAAGAAAAACTGCTGAACGCAGCAGGGAGCAGTCATTTGAAATGTCTTAACTCTGATAATTTACCTTCTTCCACCTTTTAGTATTTCGCCTCCTTCCTTTGCCTGAAAAAGCCTGCTGGGTAAGATTTTCTGCGGGGTCTTGTTATTTCCCAGCAGATTCTCCTCCCTGTTTTTCTTTCGTATTCCTCCGTGGTTCACCAGGATGTGATGATCTGGTCTTACTGGGATTTGGGGTCAAGCTGAGGAATGCTCTCCAGCCTAAAAGGTGGGCCACTGTCCTGCCCACATTGTATTCAGACATGCAGGGGAGACCTGGGGGCAGAAGTTGCCTGGAGGGAGGGTTTGCTGCGAGAAACAGTGGGGAGGATTTGTGGGAGGCCTTAGGGGTGTTTATTATTACGCAAGTGTGGAGCTGGCTGTGTACTACACCTGGGGTTTATTTTGGTGTATGGTGAACCCAAGCCGTGCACACAAGATGGCACTGGGGGGGTGGCCGGTCTGACAGTCACGCTGTGTCTCGGGTGCAGTGCCAGGCACGGGGACACGGTGTGTTCATCCCACCTCGCTTCCAGGCTCGTGCCTGCTTTGCCATCCAGGCTCATAGCAGCAGACCCAGTGAGAAGCCCCATCCCGCTCTTGAATTAGACTGTGCAGTTATAAAGAGCTGGGGGAATTTTTTGCGGGTACAATCTGTGAACGAATGAGCCAGCTGAGATCTTCGTCTCTTAGGCATTATGTGCTTTGGAGGGGGAAGGAATAAATCTTTACTCTAAGCCTGCAGGAACTTCATCAAGCACTTATTTAAGGAATTTGGCCAACATCATATACCCACTATGTCATTGTGGTTCTCTGTGCAGGGCCCCACGTGATGTAAATCTCCCAGGGTTGTCTCTGGCTTTGTCTTGTTTTCGACAAAGCCTGTCCAGGCTCCGCACGACTGGGATCCAACTGCCTTGGCTCTTCCCTGCTCTCATTTAGTCTCCCCAGCCTGCCATCTTTTACAGCCAAGAAAAACTTAYGCTAAGTGATCAAAAGCATTCATCTGGATGGAGATATATATATAGTGAGAGTGTGTGTGTATTTTTTTTTTTTTTTTTAAAGAGCTCATCAGAGTAGATCATAAAGCCAGAGTGAAATACAGTGAAATTTCCCATTGGAGACAGTGTTTCTTAAACTGTTTCCCATGGGAGTCCCTTTCTACCTGCATCTAGACTTAATTGCCTCTCCTGCTTCTATCTGTAAGCTTTGAAATATATGAGAAAATGTGAGAACAGGGCCTTCCAGGAGCAGGAGACAGGATGGGGACTGTCAGGATCCAACCCACCACTTCTGAGAGAGGTGAGGGGAAAATGGAGGCTTCCATGCCTCAAAATGTAGTATTTCATGCCTGCATGTGCAAATATGCATGGACACCCCCACTCACTAGTGGGTCTGCTTTCTCGCCTCTTCTGCTTCCCCATGCAAACACCCTGTCTGGGCACACATCTCCCTGCCCGTTGCGAGTGCTCGTGCAGACCTTCTTCCCTGCATGCCTCCTGTGAAAGGCTGTGCTACCTCCTCTATGTTAATAAAATATGAGCTGAGCCGATCTTCCCCTTTCTCCTCTGCTCTCCCCTCTACCTCCAGCTCCTCTTTACACGTCCTGCTGGCTATTCCTCTACCTTTCCCGTACTTAATCTGCCTCTCCTCTGCCTGGCTCTGTCCTTGCCGAGCTGGGAGGTGATGAGCCCCATTTGCCGTGGAGGGTGCGTGGGTTCCTGATCCCTCCAGCGAGTGCCAAGTTGAAGCTAAATGCCCTGAGTCTGGTAGGCAGCAGGGAACAGTTTCATAGAGCTGCATGGTCAGGATCAACTGTCCTTTGTTGCTGTTACGGGTGTGAAGTGGCTCAGTTATATGTGACTTGCCAGCTCTTTCATTAAGTGGAAGTCCAGGGGGAGAAAGGCCCCCGGTTATCAGCTTTGAAAGGTGCAGGGTCTGCATGGAGGCAGCCTCAGAGAAAAGCATGAGCTGGTTTTTCTCTGCTGCCTTCAGGTTAGTGCTGCCGCAGAGGTGTTCCCTGTAGGGCTGGACGTCGCCTGGTGCTGAGCTGGGGTTTTTGGCAGGACTGTCCTCTGTGATGCTGGACCAGCTCCTTTTGGGACTGGGCTTTGTGCTTAACCAAAGCAGGTTACATGTAGGGTTTAACTGGCCTCTGCCTTACTGATTTTTCTCCCATTACAAAACCTCAGACCTTTGCTGTCACCCTAGATAGCTAGGTTCTGTGTAAATCAGTCCTACTTAAAAAAAAAAAAGCAAAAAGCAAAAACCTTTCCTTCTCGTAGAGAGCAGGCACCTAGCAAGGTTGTTCCCCTTCCTAAACAACCTTAGGAAGGTTGTTTCTTCCTTTCTAAAATGCTGAAGGGGATTAGATCGTATAATGGAGTATTCAACTGTCAGGTGATTTACAGCAAAGATGCAGTTGAGTTATGGGAGCTGTTAAAATGCCTGTTAAAGTACTAAATGTTTTTAAAAACTCATATTATTTGGCTGATAGAATGTAAAGGTCTAATGGGAGCTATTACTTCGCTGTGTATAAATACACATTTGGGCAAGTGTTATTTATGTACGCTCTCACTATTGTGGGTTGGAGTGACCCAAAGCCATTGCCACCAAATGGTTGTACATCAGCCTGTGCAAGCTAGGCAGTGGTTTAATTCCTGGTGGACGGTCAGACCAGAAGTCCTCACCCTGTGGAAGTTTAGCCTCCTCTTGGCCACGCTGGGGTGATTTGAGGAGTAGCGTTGAGGCATGCTTGTGCCTGGAGGTGATGGTTTTCTCCTAAGGATTTCAGTGCCTTGACTCACCGGCTTTGTAGAAGGTTTTGGCGAAAAAGCAGCAGGTCTGTAGTCCCAGACAACATGGATGCATCTTTCCTCGGCACTGGTGTTTCTCATGTCCTGGACTTGAAATACAGATGGACGTGCATAAAAGCATGCAAGCCTAGATAAACACGTTCAGTGTTTGTACTTACTTTAAAGGGAACAGGGTAAATTTTTGGCCTGTGAACCTTGATAGTTTTTGATGTGGAAGATGGTCTTTATTTTTAAGACTCAGTTTTGCACCTGCTTTTAAACATGTTTGCCCAGAAGAAACAGTGGGGAGTCAGTCAGTTTGCCACAGAGGTTTATGACTGAGTGTCAGACCTCTTCTCTTCCCAGACCTTTGCATCCCAGCAGAGTCACTGCGACCTCCTGGTTACCCGGAGGTAACCACCGGAGACAATAAAAGTCTGTTCCTGAGAAATAAATATGGGAGACTCTGGCAAAGTGCATATGATGTCCTCTAGTATACAGCATTTCTGGGTCAGCTGTAGCCATCTGGTCAGGATGCCCTCCTATAGTATATCTAAATTCAGATGCTGCTAGATTTGGTGAACAGCAGGTGTACACCCTGGTACATCATCCTTGCACTGACAACCCATGGTTGATACAGAGGAAAAAGTTCACACCAGCTTCTCATCCAGTGTATGAAAAATTAATTCTTCTGGCTTTCTGGACTGTTGTATACCTGCAAAGGGTTGCAGTGTTGCGCTGTGTAAACTTGTGGTGGTGTACAGTAAATATTATGCTTTAACCGTCGCAGGTCTGACATTTCTGTTGAGTTATGTACCATAATGTTTGAACACCATGGGTTGAATTTTGATCTTAAATACATGGGTGCACCTTAGTGCACGCCTGAAGAAAATTGGCCACTAAACTTGCAGGTTCATGTGCACAGTCAGTGATTGTTCGAAGCATCTGGTGATGCCCCAAAAGGTATGAAATTAATTTTCAGGTACAATAAACAATATTTCAGCCCTGACTGGCTTGACGGAAGCTTCATCTTCCAGCACTAGATATTGAAATGGGTTGCAGGATTGCATTTAAGAAGGGATTTGTTCTGCCTGTCTCTTTAGTGCAAAGGAAGCTCACAAAGTTGTGCCCAAGCAGTGGTGATACAGCGGAGTGCTGCTTCGCCTGAGTGATGCCTCAAATCCTATACTGCAGCTGGAGGTTTGGAGTCGTCATTAACTCTCTTACAAATTCCTCATCATGTAGATCAAATGGAGAGATTTTTTCTTCCTGTTTGTCTTTGTACAAGCTGGACATAGCCCTGTCTAAATTTATCACCGACTGTTTTGGATAGGGGATTTCTGCACTGCTTTTTCCTCTGCACGTGAGGGGCTGTGCAGGACCCCTTTCCTGGGAGAGGGATGCTGGCTGGTAGCAAGTGAAAGGAGGCTCAGGAGGGGCGTGCGACTGCCCGTTCAGCGTTTCAATTTCAGTGCAAGGGTTGCCAGTGACTGGGAATTACTCAGTGCAAGGAAATCTCTGAAGAGGCTGCAGCAGGAAGTGTCTGTTGTGGGACGCGTGGTCTGTGGTAAGCTGCAATGGGAGTCCAGCAGCAAGACCAGTAAAGACTTGTTGGAAGGAGGTGCTGGACCCTTAGGACAGGGTCATCGAGACTGTACCAGCAGCAGCTAATCTGGTGTCTGCTCCTCTATACTAACATATTTGCACACTTGCCCCCATATTATATCAGGTCTGTCTTGCCTTGGAAGAGTGTTTGTGAAGTCTAGAAGCATGGTAGGAGCAAACCCGCTTGATCCACAGCACGAAGCAGGCTCTGGTATTAATTGCTTCATGCCGTTAGCTCTGTAGGTCCCATTCAGGCCAGGCTCTAGATAAGAAAGTCGGTGTCAGAGCCATCCTTGCCCTTCTTGCTTGGATTCAGAGGCTGGGAAATGATAAGTAATGTATTACACAAATTTAGCTCTCCTTTTTACTCTCCTGTTTATAATTGTCAAAGGTTTGAGCCTTCTGAAATAATAAGGTTAAGTGGCCCTCTCTGACCTTAGGTGAATAGGAAAAAATATAGCTGTGTGAGACTCGGGCCATTACACCTCAACGGTGAAGAATCAGAGTCGTTTGAAAAGCCTGCTAAATTATCCTGCTTAATGGTGGACACTCACAAGGTGACTTACGGTGCTGAAAAAACATAAACATCCATAACTGTGACTCTGCTGCAATCCAGAAGTGGGTTTGCCACATGCCTGTGTCTGGGTCGGTTAATAGGAGTGATGGCAGATGAGCTCCCATGGGCATCATCTCGCTGGGGATCCTGGGTGCTTGCTCCACAGCTGGACCCAAGCTGGGTGCCACTGTTACCCCAATTCCTGCGCAGATCCCAGGCAGCCGAGCTGTGGTCACACCTATGGTTTTAGAGCATGTATTTCATGCAGGAGGCTGGCCAGGCTGCCGCATGCCTTGCTGCGTGGCAGGTGCCTGTCGTCTCTCCAGGCAGCGAGGTGCTCTGCCTCGGGGCTCCCCATCTCCGGGGATGGCAGGAACGGAGGGCTCTCTGTAGCTGTGCCCCTTGGAGTTGGTGGTTGCTGCTCCTTTGCTCAACAGTCTAAGGAGGGAAAAGTTTATTTTCCTGTGGGGGTTGCCTTTTAGATGCCGCCTGTCTTACCCAATTGAGCAACAGACAGATAAAGCATAACTGGCTGATGTGAAGTTTGATTAAGGGCTTGGTAGCCAACATGTTCTTTTGGTGGAAGGAGAGCAAGCCTGTTGCTAATTTAACACCTGATCCAAAGAAACATGGAACTGGCACCAAGAAGTCATCCTTTCAGCTCTGGCCTTAAAAAACATAGCGAGTTTTGGCTTGGATAGGCATCTGTCTGCTCCAGTTAGGGGCTCAGAAGAAGAAACGTCCTTTTGTCCTTGAGTCCAGCGTCTTGGAGAAGAGTAAGCTGTCCCCACTGCCGGGCACAAGCAGCTGTATCTCAGCCTGTGCACCTTGGTGTAGCAACCACCGATGCCAAAGCTGATTTACGCTCGGTGAGACTCTGGTTCAGGGTATTTCCAATGGGATGCCTTTTCTGTACGCTCTTCTGTTATCTGAATTATCTGCAATTACAGAAATTCCTGCTCGCAGACGTATTTGCTAGAACATTTGGGGAAAGAAGGTTCAGAGCCGGACTGAAATAGACTTGTTGGAGCGGTGCTCTGTCGTAACCGCTCCCCCATGCTAAAGAAAAGCTTCTTCGGCAAGCACATGAAATAAATTGGCATCGTTACTCAGAAGCCAGATGGAGCAGAAATCCAGATTAAATAGAACAAAGTCAAATTCAAAGAAATTTAGAGCGAAGGCACAGCGCGAGTTAAAGGCAACTCCGCGTTGCCCTTAAACTGAACAATCATTGTTCCCCCACGTTCCCCCCGAGTACTGATCACCCCGGTGGGAGTTTCGGTATGGGGTTTGTTACAGTGGTGTAAATGAACTCCTCCTACAGAACTGAAGATTCAACTCCCAAAGCCAATCAGCGACATAGGGATCTAATTTCCCCTCTGCTGTCTAAATAAAATGCTGCTGCAGATGGAGGGCTCCCTAGAAGCTGCTTCTGGACAGCTTCCACCTTTTTATGAAAGCTCCACTCAGACATGGTACGGTGTGCAGTAACATAACCCATTGAGTGCCGTGATCTAAGAAAAAATGTAAGGGGGAGAGAAGCTGGGAACAAGCTTTGAGATTCAGGTTTGGGAATAATGATAGAAGAGCAAAGTATTAATATTTCAGAGCACAATCTGCTTTGCAGAATACAAGGGGGCTTGGGGGAGGAAGCAGATGGAGGGAGCTGGGTATGTGTTTCCCAAGGAGGTGGCATTGTGTCTGTTGCTTTGTTGGTTGGACTTCTAAATATTGAAACAAAAGCACAGAAAAGAAAGAGGCTGAAATTTAAATTTGACTATTTGCACTTGCTTCTCAGTTTGGGATTAAGCTGGAGCTGTTGTCTTTCAGTCTGTGCAGGCGTTTTGGTTGTGTGTGTTTGTTCTATGCAGGCAGCTGGCCACGTCTCTTGGGGAATAGTTTGCTCCTGAAGTGCAGACTTGCAGTATCCGGTCTGCAGGTGACGGTGTGCCGCAGGACAGCCCTGATCCTCTGCTTTCATTACGGCTTGCAGACTTTCACACTTTCTGACCTGAGCAGCAGAGGTTCAGCTGGACCTTCAAGTCATATTCTCTATGTCCAGTGAACACAATTAAGTTGTGCCTTAAGTTGGCTCTTCAAGTTGTTGATGCTCTGTTTTGGTCCATAGGTACCAATGGCTACCTAGGAAAAAACACTATTTTCTCTTAGGATGGGCATAACATTGACAAGAGCTGCTAGGAGTTGTCTCTTAACATGGAGAGACTGGGAAATGGATGCAGAGAAGGGCCTGGTTCAAAGTTTACCCCGAACCAGTAGAATAATTCCTGGCAGATCTCATGGATGGGTTGGGTCTGAGTTGGAGTTTGCATGATGGTTTGAGTTGTAACTGCACATTTAAATCTCTGAATGTGAATTCCCCCCTCTTCAGCAACCAAGTTGTTTGAACTGGAGTCACCCTGGTTTTTAGAAGTGGTCTTAAAAAATGTTAATTAACCTCTTGCAGTTACAGAGAAACTCCAGATCTGCTATGGACAACTGTGCAAGAGAAGGACTTCAGGGTTTTTGAAATGTCTTTCAACAGCATACAAGGGAGACAAATGTTCTGCGGCTGCAGCGCTGCCCTCGGAGCCTGACCTCATCACCATGTGTGATAACTCCCAACCGGGTTCTCCATGGAGGAGGTCTTTCTGTTGTCCAGCTACCGGGCAGTGATGGCTGTGTTCTTCGTGGGTGAAATTATACATAAACATGTACACTCTGAAGCTCAGCCCTGGGACTGTTCGCTGTAAACATCGCACTGTCCCACAATTTATATTAATGAGATTGATTTACATTTATATAGCTCCTTTCATCCCAAAGGATCTGAGAGTGCCTCACAGACTAAAATACCCACGGGTTCATCGCAGCAATGCGAGCCGGTTGTGGTGTGAGCCAGCCAGGCAGGAAAAATGCACACGAACATTGCCTCGTTGTCTTGAGCAAGAGGCATTTTTGGGAAGTTGGTCAAATATTTCATCCTATGCAGACCTGGCTGGACCTCATAACCAGACATGGTGGTCTTGTTCTTTTTCTGCGGCAGAAGGGACTGAGGTGACCTTATGGTGGTTTCCAAGGGTCTCACAGAAGGTCGGGTGACCAAGGAAGGTCCTTCCTAACCAGTGAAGTGCTTCAGCTGCCCAGAACAAAAGTTTCTGTTAATGATCCCTAGCACACTGGTGCAGCACTTGCCTAGTACATCTCCAGACCCTTAGCAGAGGGAGGCAAGCACTATTCACAGGGATGAGATGAGGATGGGACTCGTCCTTTAGGGCAACACCACTTGCCGGGGGAGAGCTCGGGTCTGTGGAGTTTGTCCCCCATGAGCTCCCCCACTCTGAGCATCTCTTTCGGGCTCGCTGTTCACCACCGTACACTGCTTCTTGCTGCGCTGAATGCCACTGTGAACACGGTCTTCCTCTTCCAGGCTGTTTCCAAAAGAGAGTTTTGAATATTCATTTGCTTATTTTTAAGTGTATATTTTAAATACTAGCAACATTTCCAGGGAGCATTTGTAAACGAGGACTCTATTAAAGTTATTTTAGTGCATTAATTCATGAGAAAGCTTCAAAAATTCATGAAGTATAATAGAACTTTCTGCCAGGAGGGATTGGGGCATCTTTGCTGCACCTCCAGAGTGGAGCAGACATTTTGTTATAAGGCAGTAACTCTTAAATGGAGTCTCCTGATCTCAGCCGCACTGATTAAGATACTAAGACAGGCTGCAGAGGTGCTTTATATGTCTTTAAGATGTCCTCATTTCACCAGCCTTAACTGTGATCTTACTTCAGTAGGGATTAAGTGAGCTGTAAAAATATACCCGGGTGGCAGAAGAAGCAGCGGTCCCTCCGGCTCGGTTCCCCCAGGCTGTCCTGGAGGTCCATAGGGCTCTTTTCGGCTCGTGGAGTGGGACTCGTGCGGCTGCACGCCCGCTTGCAGGCACAAACCCTCTTAGTGGCATGATTTTAAATGTGGAACAACTGCTGAAATCAGCACAGCCACTGTGGGCTGATGCTGGGGTGACCGAGGGGTGAAGTCAGCTCCGTTGGGGGATTATTTCTATCAGGCTAAAAGCAGCAGTGATTTAAATGGAGCAGATTGTGCCGGGGAGGCCAACCTGCACTGGTGCGTGCTCCAGTATAGCTAGAGACCGGCCAGTGCAGTTTGGTTTGGTTTAAGGAGTAACTCTGCAGTCACCGAAGCAATGTCAGTATAGAATGCATGCAAAAAAGAGGAGAATTGGGTCTCTCACCTCCAAGATGGGTTAGACTAAACCAGAACAAGGCGTTTTTGCTCTGCAATGAGCAATATCCACACATGGAATTATTCATAAACAGCTCTTCAGTGTAAATTCATATGTAGACAATCTTCCTTCCTTCTTATCCTGTAATAGGATCTTCCTCTAAATATTAAGCTGCGTGTTTGAATGGCTGAAGTAGGGAAGAGCAAAGTGTTTCAGATTAGATTAAGGACCCGACCAAACCTCCTCCTGATCTTTAAGGAAGGAGCAATGTACCTTTGTGCTGGCTCCTGGCCCCAGCTTTCTGCTTCGCTTTTGATGCCAAACTTGTTGCGAGCGTGCTGCTGCTCCTGGTTGCGTGGTGGGTTTCAGGCTGGACAAACGGGCCCTGTTCATTGTGTTTTGCACAAAGGTTGCTTTTCTATGCACTTGATGCAAGTCTTGAAAAGGAAAAAAAAAACCTCTCCAGACTCTCTTGGAGTTATTTTTTTCCAGGTAGCTCCTGACCTTGAATGATATTCAGTGTTTTTCCACCGATACCAGTGGGGCTCAGGCTTGTGTAAGATTTAGGGGTACTCCCCCCTCCTCCCACTAAATCTTTTGGTTATTATCCATTAATGAATAATCAGAAATTTCTAAAAGGGAGGATGGTTTTCATTCTTTCAAAGCCAGTGGGATCTGTGCAGCTTTACAGTTTGTAGACAGCTATAAATGATAATGGAAAGCACGTTAAAATCTTGTCTCCGTAGCATGACTCTAATTGCTGTTGATTTGCTGCTTGATTTCGTGGAAGACGCTAGGCCGGGGCTCTCAAATGTATCTGCTAATGAGTACCCAGACTCCACTAAAGTGCGGACCAGGCGCACGCTGTGTTGTTTGTGTTGTCGCACTGTCAATAAACCTCCCATTAGAGATGGTCCCTTCCCTCTGCACTTACAATCTCTAATAGTCCAAGTGCACGTGGCAAAAGTGGTATGGTTATCCCCGTGTAGAAATGAGAAGAAGGATGCAACTTCCTTAAGACCTTACAGTAAGTCTGTAACAGAGCTGAGAAATGACTCTTTAACCTCCTCAGTCTTCCTTTATTCCAAGACTATCCTTTCTATCTCTGCAAAGTCTGACTTTTTGACTTGCTTGAGCGTCCTTTTGCATTGCATGTGTATAAACCAGAGGTGGATAGTCCTGAACACTCATGTCTCAAAGCAGCACGTCTTTGACTGTGAGGGGGTTATGCTATTAGAACTGTGGGCAGGGCTGCCCAAGTGGGACTTATGGTGGCACCAGGTACAGTATAAGGCTCTTGGTTGCCCAACTCAGAAGCTGTGCTTTCTAAAATGATTTTGTGCAGCAGAGGAGTCAGGAGCATCTGCATTGTGTAGGAAGGTCAGCTGGGGTCTCGCCTACAAAATGGCTGCGTTTGGTTCGGAGGGTGTGTTTGAGAAATGTGAGAATTGGCTTTCCCGTACTGTGTCTGCTGGGTTTGTTAAACCCTCTGAAGTTAGAGGAGCAGAAGAGCTACTGAATTATTTGGTCCATTGAGCTGATGTGCTGTGAAGACTCACTTGTATTTATAACATGCTGCAAGTTCATCAAAGGTGCACAGCCCAGTGCGGTATTCAAGAGGGAATGTTGTGTGTCTTCGGTTCCATGTCACAGCGAGGGATGCAGAAGAAAGGAGGAAACTGTAATACTCTTTACACATCAACAAAGGAATTTTATTATTTCTTGGAGGGTCCTTGTGGTGATCTCTAGAGCTGAGGTGCCTCCTGTTTTCTCTTCCCACAACGTCACCCATATATTGAGCCATTTGTCCTGGCAACTGGTTGGTGAAAATCCACCAAGCTTTCCAGGTCAGGAAGAAGGCCCATGCAATAGGGCACTTTCTGTAGTGATTTAATAGTTCAGATGATTACAGGCTGCAGTGAATTAGTTGGTTACTTTGTGTGTGTCAGTAGATCTATTTCTACAGAAAATATGCTGCAGTTTTTTATTTTATATCAGTTTTTTTTCTGTTTTGAGGGGGCCTTTTTGTTTTGTTTCTTTAAAAGGGGTGGAGTGCTACCTCTAAGAAATAGAGAAGTGTAACCAACAGTTTTATTATCCTCCCAGTGCTGGCCTCTTCTGTCTTTACAAATGCTCTGAAGCCACAACTCTGCATAAGAAAAATGGATTTGTCACTGAATTTTCATGCTTCATCCTCGCAGAAATGTAAATGTTGTCCTGGGCTTTAGTACTGTGCCTTCAAGCTTGGATTTAATGCTGATCATTATACTTTTAGAGCAGGTTACGTAGAAAAATAGAGGCACAGAGCAGATCCAAAAGCCAGCGGTCTTGCTTTCACTCTCATTTTGTTCTGGTGAGGATGCTGAATATTTATTAAGAAAATCCAACAATCCCACTTTTAAAGAGGGAAAAAAAATTGACCTCTGTGTTCTAGATAGGAACAGCTGTAAACTGCAGCTGTTGAGCTTAATTGTATCATTTACAGCCCCGTGTAGGGGAAGAGGGAGCTGTGCACATCGAGGAGAGCACGCGAGCTGTGCAGCACCCCACGCCGTGTCTGTGCTGCGTTAAGGTGGTTTGATGCTCCTTGGTGGAGGGACCATCCAGCTTTTTTGGGAAATAAAAGCAGTGCTGGTGGTACCTGTTCCCACTGAGTTACAGGGGACGGCTCCCTGGTGCGGATGGGTACAGCTGGATGTTGTGTGACTTGCAGTGATTCTTCTTTGCCACGTGAGAAACGTGCTGATGTTTGTTCCTATCCCATTATATTTGAGTGCTTTGGAGAAGGGCATTAGTGATAGGAGTTGCTGTGCACCTTTTAGTTCCTTCTGCATTCTTCTGCTGCCGTGGTGGGAGTCTCCAGATGGCTCCTTTTGCAGTTTCCCAAGCTATTTTTATTTCTGTGTTAGCACAATTCTGTTTTTTTTTAAAAAGGAGGTTGCACTCATTTTGGGATGTATTTTGTGTTTCAGGTGTTGGAAGTAGCGGAAGAGTTAATTTGTTGTTTTGATCAAAGCAGATTTGACCCTGAAATTGAAACATTGCTGTTTTGGGCTGATATTTCTGAGTTTCCTAGAAACTCCTTTTGAACACCTTTGTTCAGGAATTGGCCTTATCATGTAAAAAGCATAGTTGCCCCCCAAAAACCCCAATTTGACATCTGAGTGGTGATTTCCTGCTCAGTGAGATTCCAGCTTACAAGCCTTCACAATACCGACTGCTCGGTAGCAAGGTGACGTAACGTTACATCTGCTGCACCAAGGGTGTTTGGTTTTGAATGCAAGATCAAAAAATTCATGTTATGTGCCTTGCTTCTACCACTGTCGCATGCTCAGCGCTGCCTCGTGGCACTGAATTTCAAGAGGGGAAGAGCAGAGGGACCGAGGACCGTCCTGCTCTCGAGTGGCTCCGTCCTGCTCTCGAGTGGCTCCGTCCTGCTCTCGAGTGGCTCCCGTTGGGTAATTCAGCCCTGGGCAGCAGAGCCAGCTCAAGGCCTCTGCGGTTGAGTCCCATTTACCAAGGCATTTTCTTTTCATCTTAGCCAAAGCGAGCAAAAAATCAAGTGGAACAGCACGTAAATGCAACGTATTCATTGCATTTCAGTCTGTTCAGTCTCTCCTAAATTGTAGCTACAATGTCCTTTCTTTTTGCTTTGCCTTGCTCCCAGCAACTGCATGTTTTAGAAATTGGTGTTTCTGGCAGATTTTCAAGCTATCTTTCAAAATAAACACCTTTCTCAAGAGGTGAGGGCGACCCGAAACCCTGTTTGCATGAAGTGTCGTTAGCCAAACGGCACCAGAGACAAAGGTGATTAATATACACACTTGGAGCTTTGTAGTGAAACTTAATGACATGATCTTGAAGCAAATGACGTACAACCTTCGGAGACTCAGCTGAACCCCAGCCGCAAGCCTCTGTGCATTTAGCTGTGGATTTCTGGGGTTATTTTCAACACCCAAATGAGTATAAACTGAGGCGCTGGCAGCCTGAGCTGAAGGAGGAGTGACACAGGCACTAAATTATCTCTGTCTCTGGGGAGCCTGGCTCGTCCCGGTCAGGTCATTGAGTTCATTGGAAAGATAACATAAGAGAAATTCATACTGCATAGGAGCTGTCTGGCTGAAAAGGGTTTGAGAAGCCTTAATACCTGCCTTGTAGGAGCTACGGAATAGATGCATGTTGTAGCTGTTGTATTATTATTACTGAAAAAGGTGAGGGAAGATGGTGTGGCTGGAGCTGCAACATGAGCACCACCACGCCGTGGGGCACGGCTCACCTGTGCCAGCTTTCCCCAGGTCTCACTCCTGTGCCAGCTTTCCCTGGGTCTTGCAATGAGAGGACAGCATTGTGTGGGACCTGTACAGGCTTTCCCAGCCATGCATCATTCCATGGGGTTGCTGCCTGTTGCCCCATTTCAGCTGCCCAGATAGGTTTACCCCAACGTTTCGATGCTTTTTTTCCCCCCATTATTTTTCTCCGTCCCCACACAGGGTTGGCTGCCATCTGGGAATCAACATAGTCAGGCACCATGGGCCTCTTCTGGGGCTGTTGCTCTCCTCCTGCACCCCTCAGTCCAGCCGCGGGGCCGGTGAGGGTACTCCACACCACTTTCTGTAGTCTTTGCTGCTTTGGAGTTTGCAGGACTCATCAATGAACAAGGAGTACTTTTGGTCATCGGAGGAGAGTTTGCCGTAGGATGATACCTTGGTAGCTCTGCTTTGTTGGGGTTTCAGTCTGTAACACTCCCTCCTTGGGCCAATTCACTGTTTCTTCTGGCAGCTGGGCTGGTTTTGTCTCCCAGCCACGCTCATGGGGTGAGCAGTGCTGTGCCTTTGTTCCAGGTAGGAGCAATGGTATGATGGGTGGTGGCACCCCTTCTTCAAACACTTTAAGCCTAAGAATTGTATTCCCATTGGGGGTCCATTGACTTTAGACTTCTTGATGGCATATTCTGCCTCCGGCAGGATTTCAGTAATGGCTTTGAGAGGGTCAAGCACTTCTTTGGCCTGCCCCAGAGGATAATGTTGTCAGTGTGTTGCATGTGCAGGGGAGCACTGCCCTTCTCCCATAGGCAGTCTCTTGAACCCATCCATGGCAAACGAGGGGACTGTGTTTGCACCCCTGGAGTAATCACTTCCAGGAGTACTGGTGTCCTTCCCAGGGGAAAGCAAACTGTGCTTTACAGTCCTTTGCTGTGGGAGTGGAGAAGCAGGCATTTGTAATATCAGTAGTTACAAACCATTTTGCTTGTCTTCTAGTTCATGCAGCAACTGGACCATGGCCAGGACGGCGGCAGCCAGAAGTGGGTCACTTCATTTAGGGGTCATTAACCTATCGCCACCCCCATTACCCTTTTTGCAGGCCGTACAGGACTATTGAGGGCAGTGGGTTTGTGTTACAAAGCCGAGGTGGTGTGTAAGTGCCCCTGTCATCTCCTCCCAGCACTGCAGCTGCCAGGTGATCCCTCCTTCCCGACTGCCGTTTGCGCTCCCCCCTCTGATCCCGGATCCAGCACGGAGCTGGGATCAGAGGGAGAAGCTCCATGAGAACAGCCTGATGGCCTTGTCCCAGCCCCTGGCCATGCGCCTTGGTCGTCCCTCGCGTGGGGCGGACATGCTGCATCTCCTCCTCTTGGAGGAGACGAGGCTGCAGTGGGAGCAGCTCCTCCTTGGAGGAGCCGGCAGAGCAGACGTCCCCATCCCAGTGCTCCGGATCCCAGTTGGGAGCCCTTGCTGGTGCGGTTCAGGAACCGAGCTCATGGTCCCTTTTGCTCGGCGGTGCCCTGCCGGCCCCACTGCCCATCACCCTCTGCATTGCTGCGTTACATCCCGATGGTGCTGGGCAGGTCTGGGAGCCTGGGGGCCACTCTGGACACTGTGCCCTAATGCACTCGCTTTATTTTCCAAAGTATCCCTCTCTTCCTCTGGTTTCCGTACTGCTAACACAGTTGTCAGCCAGATCTAACCTAAGCTAACTGCTGCAGGAGGGAAACCCTTTGATATCTTCGTAGTTTGTGTGATGCAACTCTGCAAATGTCTTTAAATCTGAAACTGGAAAGCTGCGTTCCATTGCAGCGCTCAGTTTCAGTCCAGGGCTGCTGCTGAGGAAGCAGTGGGAGGCAATGTTACAGAATTACAAAGGCATTTTGCTCTGACATGCGTTAGTGTAGCCAAAAATGAGGAAGGAATCTAGGAAAGCTGCCGCTGCGTGAGCTGGGTAAAGGCCTTCAGGTTAAAAAAAACAAACCCAGACTGTTTAGTGACTTGACGCGGTGGGGCGGGCGACACTTAAAATAGAAAACACTTATCTTTGTTTCCTTTTAAAATGTGTCGTGTATCCTTGGGAGGCTTCTTATCAGCCTTTGGATAAGTGCCCCGCGTATTCAAAGCCCTTTTACTTTCAGCAAAGGACTATAATTTGCAGCTTGTTTGGGGTGTTTTTCACTCTGTGTGATCCAGGATTGTGGATCACGCTCCTTGTTCAGCCCCTGATGCATTCGAGGCCTCTCCTGATATACAGATAAAGCGAGCTCCTAAAGTAACCCCTTGGCCCCGGCCACGCTGTCATTTAGGGGATGGTGGGGGAGAGCCATGTCCTCGCAGGAGCGGGTTGGCATTAGGGCATGGCGTGACCGCGCTGCCGAAGGGTCCCCTCCAGCCCTGTGCTGTGTGCGCAGCAGTAACCGCTCCGCTGCTGTAAATCCCCGCATGTCACACGCGCTCCTTTGAGCACAGGCGCTAACCATCACGGGAGCGGTGGTGTAATTAAGCATCCGATTAGGAGCCCATCCTGTCAGCTCCCTCTCCGCCAAGCATATTCTCTCTTGCTGTCTCTCTAGTAGAAAGCTTTTCCTACAAGTGGTACTTGTGTAACTTGGCAAGGCTGTCTTGATGGGCTGGCCGCATTGTTCATTGAATTACTGTCTGGCTGGAAAGCCAAGGGCTGCAGTCTTCTGTGCATTATTATTCTTGGGATTCAGCCTCTTAGAAATGCAAAGCGGGACAGTTTGCTGCTAGAAACATTTCCCAACAGTTTGGGGCTGGCAAGAGATGGAGGGATCTCTTGGGCTTCAGTAACCTTCACGTTTTCACATGCTTTGACATGCATTTTGAGCAAGTCCTTTTATTTATTTCAATAGTTCTGTCAAACAATCCTCCTCCCTTGTATTAACTGTGGCTTCACTGCCCTAAAATAACCCAGCAGGGTTAGGAATATTTGCCACAGGAATCTTGTAAATGGCTTACACATAATTATGTTTTTATTCCAAGGCAATGGAGATATAACTCTTCAAAATGGATAAAAATCTTGAAATGAACATCTGGACATACAAATTAAATTGCTCTTAGTGTAAGGACAGTACAGCGCTTTATTCTCCCTGGCAGGCTTCAGCACACTCGCAGACTCCACACTAATCCACAGGATCAGAGTCATCTTGTAAACTTAATGTCTCTAAATGTTTTCACATATTTTTATTGCAAATCTATCCTTTCAGGACATTAGAGATCAAACTGAACCCTGGTAAGGCACACACAACCTCTCTGCATTGACTGAGAGCTTTATATACTCAGATCGAGATAGCATTGGGTCTCAAGAGCAAATCATTCTTCCAACAACAAACCCTCACCTGCCCTGCACAAGCTGTGGCCCTCGCCATCAATGAAATTATAGATTAGTTTATTGATTATTTTTCCTTTTTTTCCCCCCACTTGCTCTCAGACTCACATGGAAATTCAAGATACTTCATACCGTCCTATTGACAAGAGCAACAACTAAATCAGATTACACAACTCCCCTAATTCCCAAAAGTGATTTCCAAATTGTTCTTAGATACTTTGCCTGTCTGTTGCTTGCAGTTGCAGAGCACACTGAGATCCTTGCAGCTTGTCATGGTTTAAATCTTAATTAGTTCATGGGAGTGCATCCTTTTGAAATGCTATACTTGGACTTTCTCTAGGCTATTCTTTTTTCTTCTGAAAGGAATTAAAATACCCAGTATCATAATTAAGCACTTCTTCTCATTTATGTTAGAACTTTTTGAAGAGTATTTAAAGAAAGCAAAGCCTAAGTATTAAATACTACTATTACGGGGGGCAGAATGCCCTTTGTCTTCATATTCACGTTGTATTTATTTAGATGTGCCAATATTTCCAGATTAAAATAGTAAAGTGTCTAAAAAAACGTCCCAGAATAGAGTTGCGCAGGATGCGTGGTACATGCAGGATACGGGGCAATCGGGAATGGTGGGACTAGCAGCAAATCTTAGATCTGCTCTTTACCTCCGCTCCCAAGCAGGATGTGTACTCACTGACTGCATTCGTTCTCCTCCTATAGGTGTTAATGCCTGTCCATACTGTCAGAGGTCAGATCCCCCTGCGTTGTGGGGTGCGGTGGCAGCGGTGCCATCAGTGAAGCCGTGCCAGCGGACATAAATGTTGGTCCTTCCTGCGTGTATGTGAACAGCGTGAGATTTGGTGCAATTCCTCTGGTTCTAGACAGGCTGGATGAGCTTGAACTGGCTGAACAAATAATTCTTAATATAGATGCAGAAAGCTGATCATTTTGGGCACTTTTTATTTAAAAGGAAGAAGACCAGGGCACCAGTAAATATAAAACTTATCACTCCAGCAAGCCAGTAACGTCAGCACTTCAGTCAAGTTTCCAGGGAGAGATTTATGACTAGTGAGATGATGCTTGTATAAAACTTGTTTGGCTGTGATTTTCGAAGCCTGCAGCATGGAGGAATTGCTGGAGTGGATGATTGTGCGTGCTGAATGCCGAGGAACTTGTCGGAAGGTGAGGCTGGAGAGAGGAGAGGGGGGTGTGTAGAGCAGGCTCTGCCAAGGGTTTTGAGGTTGCATCGGCTCTAGAACACCCACCGGGTAGTGAATGCCCCACGGCTAAACCTGACAAAGATGTGCGTCAGACAAAGGGGACGGGTACGGTGTCTGTCAGAAACATGGTTATACCTTGTCCATGTTAAACACGGTCATAAAAGCAAAGAATAAAACCCATAAATCCTGTTGATAGGTTCGATAGTTATGTTTTATATAAATGGACACGTAAAAATAAAAAAAGGATTTGTTCTCCCATGCTCTGCTTTTCACTGCGGCTGCTGTCCGGCCTCCATCAGGATAAATGATCGTGATGAAGAGAGTCTTCCCTAAAAGGTGTGAAAGAGCGCTTAGATGAGCGCAGGGACTGCTCCATTCGGCAAAGAATAGTCCCTTGGCCGTTGTTGCTGTGCAGTGCGTTCTTAGATTAGCTTTTTGCAGAAAAGCACATGATGGCTGGTTCCCTTTTTAACCCCGAAGGGACTGGTCTTTATTTCCATGCCCTCTGTTATATTTCAGTAACTTAGGTACAGTGAAGTGCATGTGTACACTCTCAGAAGCAAAGAGGTGTCTTGCTTTAAAACGCTATCTGCTGGATCTGCCAATATTTTCAGCGCTTGGGTGGAAGCATGGCTGTTTTAAATAAAAATTGGGCTTAATGTGCTTTTAAATTGGAGGCAAGTGCACTAGCTACGCAATTAACTGCAAATATTGAGTTCGAGAAAGGGCAGTGCAAGTACTTCCAAAATAATCAGAAGTGTTTTTAAATGGATGGCTAATGGAGAACAGACAGTGCAGTGTGAGCTGCCTGTGTTCCCTAACAAAGCATTCTTTACCCAGGCTCTGCATAAGCTTCTTTTCAGCGTGTACATTAGAGCAGGAGTCTGGCAGGCTGTCTCGTCATGTGTCTTGTCCTGTAGAGCCACTTGATTGGATTTCATCTGCTTACCCTTGTGCGATCATCAGGGCAGTGCTTAAAAGCAGCTCTTGTATGAAAACAAACGCAGCAGATTATGCAGCCTTAGTCTCTTGGTAGAAGAGAGGAGGGGAGAGATGGGGAAGGGAGGAAGCCTCCATTCCTGACCTTTAACTCAGCAGTAAACATAAATCTCCTCTAATGCTCTGCATTGTCTGAAAATAAGTCACGGAAAGGTTATGCTCTTACAAGGAGAATGTTTGTTACCACCAAAGTTGTGTCCAAAATTAAAAATAAAGACCCGAAAATATCACCATCAGTTTGCTTTAAATAATGTAGCTACCCGCTCAGAAAATTGCCTCCTAGAAGTGGCTCTTTTTCGCCTTGTAGGCGATGTTAAGTCGTTTGTTCCCTTTCTCTTTTCAGGGTCACTTATGTTTAAGCTCGGGGAAGTCTGTTATGTTTCCCTGCTCTTCAAGGCATGATGTGCATGTCGTGCATTGCAATTCCTTGCAGAGCCCTCCTTCCCTTGAGATGGGTTGCTCTGAAGGTTGCTCTGTTTGGCTCCACGTTAGAGTGGAGATGTTTTGAAGAAGACCAGGCTCTCTACGGAGTTCAGGCTACCTTGTTCAGATTCAGAGATCTTACAAAGTTCAGGGAACTGTAACATCATTTTACCTGAAATGGCATAATCTGTTCTGTTTTGGTTTGGTTTTTTTCCCCCCTTCTTTAGATTTATACTTAGTTGGGGTCAAAATCTTTCAGTGGGAGTTGAGGACCTCAACGCTTGTGGAAAGACCAGCAGACTCTTTCAAAAATCTGTTGGCCCTACTGGCACCTATGCACTTTGTCTTGAGAGATTAGATGACTTCTGTAAGGCTGCGCAGGGAGTGAGTGGTAGAACCAGAAATGAATCTTGCTATCACTTGTGGTCCCATTACGCTTCCTACGCTGGTGTCTGCCTTTTGTTCCCATTTGAATTGCAAGCAGACATTGACTATATGGCTGATGTGGAGCCAGGGTAGGCTTGTGTTTGGGGTCTCTCTGTCCTTCTGGTTCAGTAAAATCCGTATGATTTTCCAAAGGTGATGAGGTTGGTTTTGCTCATTTGAGTCCGTCTTGAAGAAGAAAGATTATGTTGGTGTATCTGATATGGCTCAACTGGAATGGTTTCAGTCCTGACCTCTCTCTGATTTGTCCTTCAATGTGTAAAACTCCAAAGAACATTTCCATTCCCATGATACGTCCCCTGCCCCAATGTCTAAGGGAAGTTCACAAACCCCAAAACAGAACCTGCCGTGCAGACGTTAAGGAGTGGTGGGTGCGGCAGCAGAAGTGGTAACCTGGTTGGTGTTGGTGGTGCTATGTGGTACGTACTTTCAAGATAAAACTAATCATCGTTACCAATATCAATCAGGAAGAAGCTGCAGTATAGTCTGGAGATCCGTGAACAGAGTGAAACACTGGGTCGGGCTGGGTGTGATACCAAGCAGCATGACAGTTCTGCTCCTTCGTAGCAGTGCTGGGGTTATGGGAGAGGAACATCACATCCTTTCATAGGGGAAGCGGCCACGATGCTGGTTGGATGGAATCCAATTAAAGGAAACTGCCACATAAATTTGATGATCATGAAGTGATAGAGTTGGAGGAGCCAGGGAAGAGTTAGAGCTAGAGCTGCAGGAAGCAAATGAAGTAATTTTGGCACGCTTATACAGGCAAGTTGAGTAGAAATGCATTTGTGTTCAACAGGTACCTGAATGGTAATGAGCATGGGTGGTGGCTGGGCAGAAAAGGCTTTAATCTGATGGCATGAGGTCCACGAAGGATGGAGCAAAGAGGTTCAGGAATCRACCTGCATCCGGAGGGTGCGTCAGTACCATTCATTCAGCATGTGCCCTCCTTGAGCAGAATTCCTGGGGGGAGAAGGCAGCGTAAATTAAAAAGAGAAGTGATGATTGCAGAGAAAAAAATAGGTGATGGATTGAGAAGTTGCTCTAGAAGAAGGAGGAGCTATCTAGATGAGATATGAATGTGAAATGTAAATGAAGCTTGGAGGTGATTAAATGGACTTTTCTACAGTCATTTCTTAGGCTAGACGTGGAAGGCTGTGCTGATCGGGGAGGAGGAAAAGCAGCACAACGCACAAGTTAGCAGCGTTTTCCTGTTGATCATGTAGGCAGAAAACGGAGGCAGCCCGTTAGGTGGGGGGCTTAATTGAATCAATTTTTTCAAGTGCATACCTTGGCCATGGAACCGTTATGTCATGCAAAGGGAATCTGCGTTCCCACCAGCCTCCTGCAAAGAAATTAGTAATTCCTTGTGATATGTCATGGCAAAATGATTTTGTAAGACGTAGCGTGGAGGTGGGGAAAGAGGAAATGAGTGAGATGTTTTTAATTCTGGATAATTTGTTTGGTGTGTAGCTGTGAATTAAACACATAAGGAATCAAAGTTAATGGATGAAGAGTGTATTAAAAAAGACAGGGTAATGTTACCAAGAGAAGAACAAAATTGTTCTCACCAGGCAACATACTTATGCAGAAGAGAGGACTGTCATCTGTTTTTATTACAAAATAGAGGTTAGCCATTTTTTCTTTATTTTCCTCCCTTAAACTGTCCCTGAGTTTTGCAAGATAGGTGTTAAGATTGTGAGGTGTTTTCATGATAAACACATTTTTCCCGAAAACTGCAGTTTTGCGAAGAAGAAAAATTCAAATGGTAATGTACTGAAGACTTGCATGAGAATGCATGTTGCTTTTGCATTTCTTGCATGTTTGGGCTCAAAAGAGCAGATCTGCTTGCAGGATGCGGGCTTGGATGACATTAATCTTACCTTTATAGACTGCCACAAATTGTCCTTTGGCAAATAAGCACTTGGAAATTTGCTCAGAGTATCAAACAAAAGTTTTTATTTTTAAGCTTGGGGCGGGGAGTTAGATTATAGATATCTTTAGCATGCTTCTTCTGAAGCCGCATCGCTCCTTGCACACTGGAAGTATCCTAAATTCCCAAGAACTTTCCCTCTCAATGACAAGGGTTAGGTCTTGGCTCTTGCAGGCTGTTGGTAGTTCTACTTCTCTGGGGCATAATCCAGATCCCAAAGAAAGCTCCTATTAATCCGTTCTGCATGTGAAGGAAACACCAAAGAATACATTACAGCTGTGGCCCCACTTCAAATCCTGCAGTATCCATAAGAGATTTCCATGGGGTGTCCAACGTGCATGGACAACTCCAAAACAAGGCTGGCGTGCGGCGGAGTAAACTGGTGGAGACCTGGAGCAGCATTAGTCTCCCTTTTGTTTTTTATTATTTCAAGGAAATGCTTGTTCCAAAGAGCAAAGGCTTTAATCATTTGGCTTGTGAGGGAGTTGTCTCTTTAATCTCTTGCACTTTGGTTTTGGCTTCCTTCAAAAAATCATTGCAGCACTAGTGTCATCGGTGCCTGTATGCTCCGATCAGCCCTTTCATAGGGAAATGAAAGCATCGTTCCCTCATTTAAAGGAAGAAAAAAAAAAAAAAAAAAAGGAAGAAAAAAGGCAGAAAAAATTACTGCACCACCAGGTTTTAAAGGTACTAAGCCTGGCTTGCATCCCTGAGATGAAAAGGGAATTGAATATTGTGTTTTCTAAAGGACTTTTCTATCCCTGCTGGATAGGGATCTATCAGCCAAATATTGAAATAGAGGCACATGGTTACCTGCTGCAAGGCTCCAGCCAGCTGCACGCTTGTACTGAGGCTTGATCCTGCTGGTTTTGAAATCGGTGCCGATGCTTTGATTTCCGTAGCTCACTTAGACCCACAAGAATCAAATATTTAGCGAAAGCGAGGGCTCCGGTCTCCTGTTAGAGCAGTCCAAGTTTTTGGGAAACATTGATCGTCTGATCGAGCGCTGAAGTGGGTGCCCAGAAAGACGTGCTGTGCGTGGCTCTCCCCAGCCTGGTTTGAGATCACAGGGATTTGGGAGCTCAGTTGTTCACATCAAAAAGTAGGTTTGGCTTTGGCTGTTGCTGGAGTATTTGTAGCTCTGCCTGCTACGCCAGTGTGTTGCTGCACAAGACAATAATTTGTGTCCACACTGAAAGTGTGAAATACAAATTAAAATCCAAGTTAGTTTTAAAACTGAAAAACACCTTCCATTTTCAGCAAGACATTTTATGCATCAGTAAATTCCTTTTCTTCCCAATTCTTTTGTTCTCCGCTTTGAAAATACTCATGAAACATGCCTGGTAATTAACAAGATGGTAGCAGGTTTGGGGGGAAAAAAAAAGTGTTAATTCTTTTTAAGGCAGTTTTAAAAGATATTTCAGATGTCTTCCCAATTTGGTTGTTGGGATTTTACCTTCTAAAATTGCATGAAAAGCCAAATACTGTTCTGTGATGATACTGAATTGTATAATGTGTAAGGTCACAAGGTTCAAGGAAACATGCTTTCCTAGAGGAGATAGAAGTGTTTATCTAGTCAAGTGAGTCATTTTCCTAGAGAAACAAGCTTTTTAACAACTGTAGAAAATTAATTTTCAGTAGAGGATAGCGTACCTTTAATCTCAGCTTCCCTGTTCAGCGTTAGGAAAATCTTCACTAGAAAATGACTGGTATCTGTCTGCTTCAAGATGTTAAAATTTCAGATGAACACCAGGTTTCTGAGTGTTTTTCTGAATGCTACCAGCATGGAAAATCCATCAGTGATTTAGATTTAGCGGTGAGCAGTCGGGGCAGTATCTTGCTTGAAAGCAGCAAGCTTTCATGTGTTTACATTTTTGGTTTTTTGGCAATGTTTATATTACCTGTGATCAAGGAGCCTTGAAGGGCGTTAGAAAGGCGAGTTATGAATTCAGCTTCATTTCTTTCCAGGTTTCTGGGAAGCTGATGTAGGTAAGCTGATACGTTTATATTTTAAACTAGAAGAGAGTCCTACCACTTCTGGTTTTTTAGACAAATACGTTTGTTGTTACAATTTTTTGTTTGAAAGCAACAACAAAAAAAAGCTGAATAATGTTTTTTTTCCGAAAGGAATTAAAGCCGGTTGATAAGAACTGACTCTCCCAAGACCGCGTGGGTGACGAGGCTGTGCTGTGCTTGCAGTTGCCTGATACTATTTACTGGTTGTTGTTTTACTTTCCAAAATTGCCGATCTGCAGCAGTATCCAGCTCTTAGTTGCATAATGATGGTTCACCAGAGGACCTCAAAACAGTGGGAAATATTTGTACGACACCCCCAAAGCCAGCAGAGGTTAGCTGGAACCTGTCATTTTCCCAGGGTTACAGATGAAGGGTAGTATAGACTCTCTGGAGATGGAGTTGAAAAGCCAAAAAATATTGCATTTGTTTGGGGAATCTTCTAGTTTGGGTATGTTGTGAGCTGAGTTGGAAAAATGCAAACTGGGAAGTTGTCCTTAGATCCTGCACYGGGACTGACCCGCGTAGGGATGCTCTTGCCTTGGGCTGCAGAATTAAACCCCTTTCTTTTGTTGAAGAACTGTTGTGCATTACACAGTTACCATTCAGCTTGCTGATTAAATGCAACCATCCCCAATGAAAATGGGATTTGATGTTCTCTTAAGCAAAATTCATGTATAAAGAAAGGAATTATTAAGCCAGAAATTAAATTCCACTTACTTGGCGTTTTCCAGGCATGCCTTAAGCTGTTCTGCTGGTTAATATATGCTGCCGCACATTGCTAGCTTTTGCTTTAGCCTCTCGCTAAGTTGTCTCCTGGTCTCGCTCTTGATTTCTCGCCCGCTGGAACTGCCGTCCTTGTTTGACAAATCCGGGCAGCCAACACAAACGAAGGATGATTCATTCACAAAATATTCCTGAGTGAGGAGCTGGACTGTAACTCTGCTCTGGTTTTACACCGGTTTAACTGACCTGATGTGAAAGAAGTTGCTCCTCAGGATGTAGTGGATAACAGTCAGATCTCGCTTTGGGGTGAAATTTGCTCCCTTCTTGCTCTGCTTTTGGTTTCAGGTGGGGAAGTGTCACTGCAGAGTGAATAAATTGCCTGGGAGAGGCTCTTAGCATCAAGGTTTTCTGCCAAGCTGACCTTGTTATGTCCCAAAACAGTGGAGCGTCTCTATTGAAAAGAGACCAGAGCTTTCAGACCTGCCTTGCTTGAGGGAGGTACCAGGTACCTTTCCCACTGGCTGTCAAGTTTTCAGCTATATAGAGGTCTTTATGAAATGAAAGATATTTCTGCCAAACTTGTTCTCTTCTGATAAACTAATGAAAGATGGTGCTGCTTTTTTCAGTTCAGGTTATACTCCCCTCCACTTGGCTTTACTTTGAATTATGTGACAAATGGACTGCACACTTGCCATAGGGAGTGTAGGTGTTTGCCATTGCTGTCCAGAGTGCAGAGAAACTTGGAGATTTGGAGGTTAAATGCTCTGTACATTACTTAAGTTTCATTTAAAGCCAGCAAGAAGGAACTTAAGTTCTGCGCAGACTTTGGGTCTGCTTTTGGAAGAGGGGTGGGGAGAAGTAAGAGAGGTTTGTTGTCCAGATAGACCTATAGCCATGAACAATCTCGTTTGTACAGCAGGATTTTTGCAGCTTCTTGTATCTCCCAGTGCTKCCGAGGCTCTGATACATTTCTACAGTGTCATTCATGTCGGTAGGCTACAGGATAATATTGACATTTGTTTGCGACCTTCTCCCAGAGAAGGTGATTTTTTAAAAATTAAATGAATCTTATTCAGGCTCCCCTTACCCAGTGTTTCAAGAGTGCTGAGGATTTATACTGCAATAGCTGTGAGGCRTGCTGGTGGGAATGCCAACGTTGTTACTATTTAGAGTCATAAAATTCTGGCTATTGGACARGCTCCTAATTACTCCGAATCTCTCTTAGTCTTACTAGAAGTTGGATAGGTCATACTAAAACAAGACGGTTGCATTTGCATTAATCTCCATACATAGGTTAATGCT
This sequence comes from Phoebastria nigripes, assembly GCA_035582835.1. Classification (NCBI taxonomy): domain Eukaryota; kingdom Metazoa; phylum Chordata; class Aves; order Procellariiformes; family Diomedeidae; genus Phoebastria; species Phoebastria nigripes. The sequence continues at coordinate 870,963 of JAYKAV010003077.1, forward strand.
GGTTTTTTTTAACTGCAGAAAAAGACGGGAAAATTAATTTCCCATTTGTAGCTTTAAATGAAGGGCATTATTGTACATAYGGTTTGTTTTGCCATTCCCCCCTTGCTTGATGCTACAGGCAGGTGTCAGTGGATTCTCTCTTCAGCGCAACAGGGCAGGGCTGTGCTGTTGTTAGGATGGAAAATACTTAAAAATTCGCATGTGGGCATTGCCCTGGATTGGTGTCGTAAGAGATACCATCAARTGGAAATAAATAAAACCAATAGAAATTAAATGTTCATCATTCTTTGATTCTTATCCCCACCCCCACTTTATTTCAGTTGCATTCTTCCCAAAATAAGTGGTAGCACGGTATTCCTTGCAAGTGTTGGAATAGAAGTTATTGCATTCATTCATCAGCAAGTTGATCTCTCTGTTGCTATTCGCAGAAGTCAGTATCTCAAAAATACATTCTCAATGTCTACAAAATGCTGTGCTGCTGCAAACTGCARAATTATATTTTCTCTTTCTCCTTTCTGATGAGCTGATCGATAAAGCAGGCATTTCCATAACGCGGTATTTACTTGCTCTACAGTTGAAATATAATATTTACAGTTGTAAATATTCTTCACGGCTGGTAGCTGGTCTCTCCATCCTGCTTTTATGTAAGTTTACAGTACATTGCTATCGTCAGGCTCGATCCTACATGTTTTTTGGCTGCCTCAGAAAAAAGGCAACTGCTTTGAAGTCTTGCGTAGTGTTTATGCATGAGATGTGTGATTCTCTTGGGTTACATTCTGAACGTAGCCTTCCTGGTGCACAGCTGCACATATCGAGTGTGAATATTCTGGGTTTACAAGACACTGTCTGCGGACTGGTAAGAGCAATCTCAATCAGACATCCCACTGCTCAAGTTAATCAACCTGTACATGTATTTCTTTAACCTCATGCACTCGAGCCATTTAGTGGGAGCCTGAACCAAGTGAAAAATGGGAGATAACCTGGAGCTTGTGAGGGAATAGAATTGCTGGAATTTGCAGAAAGATGGTGAGAGTTGTGTGTCTGGCTTCGGTGAGCTCCGGGGAGCACTGGGGGCCTTTTGATTTCTTCTGCAATTCCCAGTCAGGGTAGCCAAATATTTTTCTCATTTCTACGTACTTTTTGTTAGTCCTAGTTAAATCATTTATAGTGCAAGAATTATTTGAGACACATACAAATATACATGTATATAAAATTTAGATGTTTCCAGCCCTGTCAACTTAACAGCCTTATTAGCATTTTTGTATCATCTTTCCAATTAGTAAATCCCTTTTTTTTTTTTGTTGATGTACAGCTTGCAAGTAAAAGAGAAAGCTACCTTGGATTAGACTTACATCATGTCATACTCTTTGATGAAAGCACTGATTAGCACGAGTCGTTTGGTGTCATTCCCCGCCATTCCTTTTCCCACGAGCTGTCAACTTTCATCAGGAGCAGGAAATGTGTGTTTGTAAAGTATAACTGTTATTAGCAGAATTCAAGATACAAGAAGTTTTGCTTTTTTTACTCTTGGAGATGTGTTAGAGGAGTAGGGAAGTGTGTGGGCAAATGTGCTTTTTGGTTTCGATTATATTTATCACCTGCATTTTCAGTTATGGCATTGTTCGATGACTTACCACAAGTTCTCCTGCCTCTGTGAAAAACAAGTACTTTGTGGTAATGGGGTTTTGTTGTTGTTGCTGTTCACTGATACATCGGGTCCTCTGTTAGCAAACCAGTTAAATGGTGAGTCACTCCATGGAGTAGGAGTGATTGCAGCATGCAAAAAACAGTGTAGGAAATTTTGGATTAATATRAGCAGGGAAACTATCAATAGAATTGCTGACCGCCAGCTGTTCCCTGAAGTAGAACAATCTGGTTTTGAGGAGAAGAAAGTAGATTTATATTGGTATTAGTAGTAAAATCTTAGTTTTTTCTGTAGACGTTTCCCTTTGGCCTTTACAAAGGAGACGGCGTCACAGTTGCTTTTATAGGTGAGGGCACAAACGGGTGCGCGAGGCTGCTCCACGTGCCGGTAGCAGAGCTGGAAACGGTGTCCCCGCCAAGTCCCTGCCCACAGGTGTGCATCGCCCGGACGTGGGTCTGTGTCCCTTCGGAAAGGCAGGAGACTTCCCAATTTGTGATCCTGGGTGCAAGTAACACAGGGCTTCGGGATGTGAGCGCGGACTCACTGCTTGAGTTCCCCCAAGCAGACRTGGGGCACCCCTGTCCTGCCGCGGCACACCGATGTGCGAGCCCTTTCCTTGGGAGGAGGAGGAGTGTGCACCGCCCCGACACTCCTGCCGGAGCCTCAATAAACATCTTCTGGTGGTCAGCTAGCAAGAGTGTCATTTAAAAAAAAAAATAGTAGTTTTGAATGTATTTATTTGGAGTATTTGTGAAAGTTCAAGGCTTTGACTGAATTAGTTTTATTGGTTCTGTTAGCTAACAGAAAAAAGTGAGGTTATGTAATGAACATGGTCTTTTTAATAGTAATATAAATGTTTGCTAATTACCATATGGAGATGAAGGTCATATTAATTACAAAACAGTTCTCGCAACGCTACCAAGCAACCATCCTTTTAATTTTTTTTTATGGGATTAATTAGAGATAATATGCATTCAGGACTGACAGCTTTTCTTCATAATGTTTTCAAGAAAACCATGTACAGCTCTATTTGAAAATAATTGACTGCTGTGTGCCCCGCACATCTGTGCTGGGTGGTGGGATCGAAGTCGTGGCTGCGCTTTGGCCAAAAAGGACTATCAAAATAAACAGCTGAAGAAACACCAGCATCAGAGCAGATTTGGCCTTCTTAAGCATGAATTTAAAATATAGATGAGAACTTGTGCCAAGAGGCTTCTTAAGAGCATCGGGTCTGTTCTCGTTAAAGACTGTGGGTTAACTCATGTTGCTGGCAGTGTAAATACTGTCTGCTCGGAGCGGGCAGGGAGCAGGATGGGCAGGAGAACCTGCTGCTGCTCAAGTCTTGTCACGTACGGGGCTCTCTTTGCTGCCGTGTCACCTGCAGACCCGGAGCAGGACGCAGAGCTTTCCTCCTGGGCTGGGCCGTGAGTGCCCGTGGCCATGGCGAGCTCTTCCCTTTGCCCCTTTCTGAGCAGTCTCTGCGCTGGAGACTCAAATTAAGTTAAAAATGAGCAAGRTGTGCGCTGCCAAAGCTATCCTTCTCCTGTGCATGCTCCTTAGGTACTCAGTACGTGGAAATGTGTGCACAACCAGCATATAGTCTGGTCAGCACATGGGAGGTGGTTTACAGGGCCGTGCAATGGTATGATTTTAGGCATTGGTGGTGGCTACGAGTAGACTGTTTCCTCTGGTGCGGAGTGGTATGGGATGGCCGATTCCAGCGTGGAGCTGTCTGGCACCAGTTTTTACCTGCTAATGGTTTAGCTAATGGTATTTTAAGTTGCTCTGGGGCATCCCCGGCACTATGCTGGTGAAGCGGTACGCAACATCTCTTCTGCTTTCTAAGGCAGATGAGTGCTTGTGGTGGTGCAGGAGACTCATACTAAACCTGGGAGAGTGGGAAGTGGTTTCTGCTTGTCATGAGTAAATGCCATGTGTGGTGATTGCAGTCCTCCATCCTGCACAAGGCTCACCCTCCTTGAGGGCAGAGCTGGGGGTCTACAAAATGAGCTTCTATGACTTGAACTATGACACCAAGCCTGCAAACTGCAGGTTACCATAAAACCTCATCTGCGGGGAGCCTCCAAGCTGGTGCTTGCCGTACTCGCTGGCGTGGGAAGGCTGAGCTGGCCTCAGCGTGCAGGCAGCCTCTGGCCCGCTGCTGACCTCAGGCAAGTAAAAAATTGGAGCGGTGATAGAAGAACTGAAGAATGGTGATGAGTTTTGGCGTTTGGCATCTTCTGGCACGCGTGTGCATGTTTTGCTTGCTTGCATGGGTGTGCGTTGGTGCCACGATCTAGGTGAATTGAACCAATCTTCTGAAAATTACAGCTCTTGTGCCCAGGCAATCTTTGCCTACAAAATGATTGCTAATGATTCTGATTTATATTAATCAGCATGGAAATAAAAGGACAGGAAATTTGAAAGTAATAGCTTCTGTTCTGTGTACCCTTCATCCGTGGCTGTGCACACAAGCATGATTTTTTCCCCCGCTGCATGGCCGCGTCGGTCGGACGAGTCATGTCATGGCTGAGCAGCGTCTTTGCCTTCCTCCTGCCCATGCTTTGGAAGATCACGCTGAAGATAAGAGTCAAGGGGAAAGATAAGCCCTTGCCTGTGTCTTACCCTATGCCAGGATTTCCAAAAACTCTTTGCTGTTCAGTTTTAGATGTTTAACGTGTCACTCAAGTTGAACGTTGTGATGACAGCAATCAGATTCACTCGAGTACTTTTGTGCTGGCACGGTGCTCTCGTTCGGATACGTGTCAGCAGAGGGGATGTAAAAATACGTATATGCTACACGAAACCAAGCTCAGAAGGATTGCACGCTCAGAAAGATGGTCAGTATCTTAAAACAATTACCGTTCAAATAGGGTGGAAAGGAAGAAGGAATACTAATGTCTCTGTTTTGTTGATGTGTATCTGAAGCACTGAAAGGTTTTAGACTCAKATGCTTGAAGGTATTTAGGAGCGTAAGCCTAGCTTAGGTGTCCAAGTCCTTACATGCAGAAGTCTCTTTGGAGACTCTGGAGAGCACGATGAAGGTCCCAGGATAAGGACTAGTTACAAGTCAGTGCTAGAAGCTGAACCCAGAGCGCCTTAGTCATAAGTGCCTTAATTGTATGGTATTTTTCACCTTTAGCTTCACTAACATGTAGCTGCTGCCTTTATTTTTGGAGCCCCTTGTTGTTTTTCTCAAGGTGTATACACTGAATTTAAGCTTGCTGGCCATAGGCTTGCTTTTCTTTGTTACCCTTCAGAGATCTCCTAGAAATTGTCCATAGATTCCAAGGGTCCAGCCCCTCGAAAATCACCATTAGCACAAATGCTACCCTGTTTAGTTTCTCAGTGGTTCAGAGGGATGTGTGGGGCTTAATGTGTAAATGTGGCGGAGGGTTTTCTTTCGAATAAAGAGAAAAAAGAAACCGTGAAAATATTCCTGTGAATATTTTTAAAGAGGGCTTGTCTTTAACTTATATATGGGATCTATCTAAAGGGGTTGTCTTTAAGACACTCTTTGGATCTTATTTTAGAGGAATCATTTTCTTGATGAGAAAATTACTCTCTTATTGATTTTTTTTTTTTTGGTTAATATTATGTGTTGTTGCTGATGAGCCTGAAGGTGACCTTCAAAGGGAGGATACCCTGAGCGATCTGTGCTGAGTGCTGTAGCCCGAGAAGCTGGGTCATCAAACGGCTCTGCCGGTAAGCGGTCCTGGTAACATACTCCTCTTAGGTATGACATCTTAAGGACTTGGAGGAAAAATACRTACACAGACATTATACCAGTTCTGTGTTGGAGTGGGACTGAGTGTGTCAGGCTGGTGCTCTAAACTGGAGGAGGCCAAGGGCTATTTCTGATTTGTTCGGGATTTGTCTAAATAGAGAAGCTGTTGCCATACAAGCTAGGGATTGACATTAAGACACTAGATTTCTCCTCTGCTAGCTCTTGGTTTGTACTCTTACCTCTCACTGATTAGTCTTCTTGCATCTTAGATTCACGTGCTTTCTGATCAGGCTGCACTGTTCGAGGACGCGTTCTGCACGAAGCGGGCACGTCAGAAGGTGGTTGGCAGCCATCCTTGTCCCCAGGTGGTCAAGCTCTTGGCTCGACAAACTCTCTGGAGGCTGTTTTTGAGTCCGATGCTCAGTAGCTGTCGTCTGCAAAGTGACGGATGCTTGTGTGGCCTTTGCGGCATCACTCCACCGAGTGCCCGTGGTGTTTGCTCGCCAGCTCAGGGCTGTGGTTCAGACTTTGGGAGCCTTTGTGTCCACCAGAGATGATGTGGCTATGTGGAAGGTCAGGGCAGTTGTCCCAAAATGATGACGATGGCGATCGGACCTGCTGCTCTCTGCTAGCTCAGGACTGGTGCAGAGGATAAGGTCCTTTGTGCCGAGCTTCCAGGTGCATCTCAGGAGCTCCCCGGAGAGCGGACAAGGCCGAGTGCCAACAAATTCAACCGTGGAGGATGAGACGGTTCATCCCAGTTTCAGGGTGTTTGTTTTTCATCTTTCTGCTGGCTTTAAAAGGCACCTTTAATATCACTCCAGCGATCTATAGGCTATATGGTTTACTGGATTGGGGTCTAGAAAACACTTTAGCTTAAAAAAATTTAAGTCCTCYGAGGTATAACAGGTAAGGAATGAGAGGATTATTAAACCCTTGTTTTCTTTGTGGCAAAGACAAGTTAATGAAAGTCTGGAGTGTGCAATTGAGCTAACAAAGTTTTAAAAAGCCAACAGAAAGTAGGTAGCTGGTAGCAGAATGACGTGCATCTGACAGTTGAGTAACGAACAGAGGATGCGGTGACAGAGGCAGGGAGTGAAGTCTGCAAAGGTACGGGCAAAGGGAGTCTGGCAGCAAAAAATAGGCTGGTGAGAACAAAGCGCTGTCTGTCTTGGAAATGATTGCTTGTCCCTTTTGATCACGGCGAGGAGTGATGCTCAGCAAGCAGCGTTTAGACAGAAAGAGGCAAGTGAGGGGGCTGAAAGGCTGCAGCCCGGGYGTGCGGGGGCATCGCTGGGGCACGCCGGGCGCTGCACGGCCCCTTCGCCCCGGGCACGCTGGTACCTGCCCAGGGCCATGTTCAGCAACAGCAGTTTTGGGGGAGGGGGCACTTCTTGAAATCAGGGCAGAAACCCTTTAGGTTTCTAACTTCTTTTAAGGTAGTAGTTCAGTCCCGTTCGCATGGCTGTTAGTCGGGGCTCAGCCACGCCTGTGAGATCCCAAGTGATAATTTTAAGGGCTGAAATACGATGTGTGTAATCTGCTCAGCCTCTGCCCTTGCTTTGGTTTCCTTCCAGCCCTGTGGGTGGCCTGGAGGAGAGGGAAGCTCTCCAGCGACGCTCTGCAGTAGGTTTTGACCTCAGAAAGGACAGAACAGGAATTGTAATGGGCCCCGTTTACTGTCTTGTGGGGTCCAAGGGGGAGGCTTTCGTGTGACGTCAGATTAAGAGACTTAGAGATGACAGTGACTGTGGCTTCGGCACGGACCGGGCAGCTGAGGAGCCCTGTCCTGCTTGTTGATCTTCCTCATGCAACTGCTCTGTCATTTCTCGGCAGCAGCCCCCGAATTATTCATCGTGAATGCGCGGCTCCGACAGGGACACGTGCTACTCAGCAAGGCCAGACTTACAAAAGAGATATTTAATCTAATAAGGAAAAGGCAGCAATCCTGCCCGGTGATAGGAGAGCCCTGCCTGTCCATCTTCCCATTTGAGGGGCAGAAGCTGGAAATAGGAAGAAATTTGTACCAGTGGTTTCATGTCAAGCCTTTTCAGCCAGCAGCTTGCTGTAGAGCTTTATTAGCATTGATTTATAATTTTTAAAAATTTTTTTAGACTGCTTGCATTGGCTGGCCCTGGCCACACAATGCTGGATTAAATGGTACACTGGTCTGTTTGTGTAGCAGCCCTGCTATCAGTATGTGCGATTCCTATCCTTGCTCTGTAACAACTGCATCAAAGCCTTTTAATCAGCTTGGATTCACTGAAGTGTACAAATTCTCCTCTCATTACATCTGCTAGCTCTCAAGTTTACGAACTTCTTGGATAGACTAATATTCCTTGGCCACCCTAGCGTGCAAATTTAAAATTTAATATCTTGCTGCAGGTCTGTTCATTTTTATGCAAATTCCAATGTAAGATTATATTTTGTAGTTGTAAATTAGAAATTATAGTAAGTTATGCAAGGGAGGGATATGTGGAAAATGGCAATCTTGGATTTATATTTTTTTAAATGAGGTAATCCTCGTCATTTTAGTAATACAGAGATGCACATCGTCTAAAAAGGAGGAAACTTGAATAGCAAACAGGGTTTAAAATGGCACTTAGCTCCGTAGCTGTTAATGAAGAAGTAATTGCTACAAGACTGTCTCCCTCAGTCTCCTGACTTCTCTGAGTGCATTTGGAGGCAAACAATAGGTTAATTATTCTTGTGTAGGAAAAAAAAAAATCAATAAAAACCAGACTTTGCTCACTTTTATTCTTCTGTAGCCGCTCTGGCTGCGTGGCCGGCGGCAGAGGCTGCGGGCTGTGCGTGGAGACCTGCTCGCTGGAGCAGGGAGGTGGGCTAGTGGCGATGCAGCGGGGTCTCAGCTGTATTTCGTGGCTGGAATCGGTGGTTCACAGCGAGCTAGCAGCTCCTGACACAGCTCTCCACCCCTAATTTCTACTAAGCAAATCTGTAACCTCTGGGACCTACTGCAATAGCCGGGTGGTAGCTGGGTCTGGCTGTTGTTCCGACTGTCCAGACCTTTGCGTGGCAACTTCTCTTGGCCTGCTGCAGCTGTGCGTGGCTGCCACCCGATGTGTGCAGCAGCCTCGCTGTCTGGTGAGCAGCTTCTCTGGTGCCACGTCGACAAATGCACAAAAATAAAGAACAGCACAGGGAAGGAAAATGCAGAAGCTGAGTGAAATCATTTTGCTTCTAGGGTGCCGTTCACATTTGTTCTAGAAGCAGCTAGAGAAATACCAGAAAACAAATTCACTGAGTCCCTGTATTCACACGACACAGGCTGCATTGAAGGGTTTGTCTCCGAGACTGACCCTTAGCGGCACAAAATTTGCCATAAAATAGATGAGAGGAGGAGGAATCTATAAAAGAATCCTTTTGTGTATAACCAAAGAGTTTCTGAACACTATCAATATTTAGATTTGCTTTTTAGAAATCAGTATCACTTTTAAAGCACCTAAGGGAGTGACAGGCTGTAGTGCTACAATATCTACACCCAGCGTATTTAAAAAAAAACTAGAATCAAAAGTACTTCACAACAATATTAATTGCATATGGGTAACATTTTGTAAAGCAATTAGGATTCTGTCTCACTCATTGACTTTCAGCGGTGCCGATGCTGTCGTGCTTCAAAGCTGCTTTTGAAAATGGGGTTTCAAGGGTTGAGCCCTGTATGTGCTTTTGAAATTATCCCTCAACTGTGAAATACTAGTATTTTTCTAGATTGCCTGTTGACAGTGTATCTGTTCCCTTCCCATAATGTCTCGGCAGGAAATAATGTGATGGAGCCCTTGGAGCTTGGGTGTGGGACCATCCCCAGTCCCAGACTGGTCAGGCACGGCCTCGGCTCGCTCCCCCCTGGCCGCGGCAGCCCTGACCCTCCTGGCAGGGTGAGGCGGCCGCACGCTTGCAGAAATGCCTTCGTATCCCGAGGTGGAAAGTGCTGAAGAAAAACACTGGTATTATGATCTGTTCATTTCATTTCTTTGCAAATCTGCAATGGCTGACATCTGTTTGCTTTTCTTTGTGGTTTTGGAAAAGAAGAGAGGATTTGGATCCAAAATAGCTATAAGATGGCTTGACATGGAGTAGCATGAATAGGCTTGTTTTGTCTCCTCCTGTTATGAATCACTTTCCATATTAATTTCAGACTTTGAGTTGATGTGTATTTGGCCTTGCGGAGCTGCACACCACGTTGAGTGGTCCTATTGTTTGAAAAAGAAATACCTCATGTTTATGTGCTTCGTATCAGAAACCAGGGTCCCACGTGGAGGCTCGGAGAGAAGGGTTAGAGAAAAGCTCGAGCTGCCGGGGCGAAGTCGAGCCGGTTGGAAGGCTCTGCCCTAGCTGGGGAATTGCAGGCGCTCTCCCAGCCCTCCAGTCAAAAGTTTAGAAGGACTAATTATCCCTATTGTGCAGTTTCTTCATCCACCACCTCAAGTTTTGCTTTCTGTCATGCCTCTACAACCAGCCCATGGAGTTGCCTGCTCTCTGCATGGCCAGAGAGGTTTTCTGTGCTGCAGAGGGGCAGCGGTGGGGACAGTCCAACGTCCCACCCTTAAATACGCATTCAAAGTCTGCCAAGGTCTCCTGTCCACTGTGGTTGCTTGCAGAACCAACAATTAGAGCTTTTTTTTTCCCCCTTTTTGGATAAAATATCAGTCAACTTGCAGTAAAGGTCCTTCCCTACTCTTTTGCCAGATGTCATGGATTACTGCTGCTGAACGGCTTTCCCATGAAAAGCATAAATAAATATAAGTCTTCAAGCTCCTGGTGTGAAGTCAAGACACACCCCCCTCTGTTTTCTTGAGGTTTTTTTTTTCCTTTTTCTCAGACAGATTAATGTCTTGTCTTTAATGGCCTATTTTGGTCAAACATCAAAACCACCCATCCTTCTGCATATGTGTGTCTATGGAGGAAAACGTGGCCATTTTAAGGCATGAGGAGGACAGCCGTGGGATGGGAAGCTGAGCACCTGCCTGTGGGAAGCAGCAGCTCTGGGGTTATCTTCTAACCTTTACTTCTGCCTTTTGCGTTGGTCTCGGGGTCAGATGAAAGTGGGAGAGAGTCGTGTTTATGTAAAGGCTGTATTATATTGTATTACTTGACAAGCGATACGTGGGATTAGTTTCTGCTGCATGTACGGGGTTGCAGAGTGCTGCGTGCTTTGAGGGCAGGGGCTGAAGGTGTAATGTAGCAAACGGAGAAATGAAAAACTTGTGGATCTTTTCAGTGCACATGATAAAGCAGCGCTACTCCTTATTCTGTATTTCTGCATGGTTTTAACCACGCCGAGCTTACGCTGTGCAGCAGGGGGTTTCTCTCCGTTGGCTGAGGGATAACTGGATGCAATACACGGTATCAGCTCATTGACTTTTACAGTATTTCTAGCTCTGTAATGTAAAATTCAGGAGTTAGACCCCACGTAAAGCTGTGATACTGCTTTAAAAATCATCAAAATGGAAAGGAAGGAGAGGGCTTTAAATCTGTCACTGGGTCATATTTTCAAGTCCTTCTCTGATATTTAGAAATTCTTTTTATTGGAAGCTGAGAATCCCAAACCATGCGATTCCTGGAAGGGTAGCTTAAAAAAGAGTAGTCAGAGTAAAGAAAAAAGTAGTTGTGGAAACCTTTGCAATAAAATCACAGGCATTACCAGCAGTGCACTAAATGAATACGCTGATTAAAGCTGGGAGGAGCCATTTCCATTTCCTTACATTTCCCTGGGAATGTGGTGTCTCACCCGAGCACAGGCTCCTGCAGCCAGATGGAGTTTGCTGTCGTTGTGGCACCTTCATGTAGGGAATATCAGGCTGCATTTCCAGGGCAAACTGCAAACCTGGGAGCTTTGCTGGCAACATCAGTCACCCGACGAGAGACCCATAAATTAGAGCACTGGGATGTGTATAGAAATAAGAAAGGGATATATCAGTTTGCTGTATGCCAGCGCTCATCCAAACGATATCTGTGGCCACCGTTTTGTTCTCAGCCACCATCCTTACGGAGCTGCTATGCTGGCTCTGCTCCCCTCCCAATTCTTTTGTGATTTGTGAATGATTAAGATGGAGTCAGACAGAAAGCAGAGTTGGCACAGCCAGGCTGTTACCCTATTAGAAGGTCCAGATGTACTGAATCAGGGTTCCTTGTGGCTTCTGATGAGGAAGAAACAAAACAGGGCTCTAGTTAGGTTTAAAGGATTTGGTAAGCGCACATGTGTCATGGGTCTAACTGCCTTTGATGGGTACCAGATGGCAAACAGAAAGGGGAGGATGGAGCAGGGGGGACGGCACAGTGAGGAGGCAGGGGGAGGCAGAAGGATGGAGAGGTCCTTTGTGAGCCTCTGTAGAGAAATGTCACGTGTGAAAGGTGCTTATATACATGCATATATAGATGCTTATGTATAGATGTGTATGTATATATGTATAAAAGGATTTTTCTATTCATTGGGTCATTTAATACAAGCCTGTTGCTTACCATGCGCCCCTCTCCTTTGAAATGATTAATTATATTGTGAATGTATCTAGCAGCTCTACATGGGTTTGCAGCCTGTCTTCATTTCCAGAGGAAGGTGAGACTCTGCAATTTCAGCCCGGAGAGCCGGGAGGTTTGGCTGGGGGTGCTGGCCTAGCCTGGGTAACGTATCTCCCCTGTCTTCACTTGAGTTATATCCAGTGTTGAATCTCAACCTCAGAAGAGAATAAGATGTCACATAGACCCAGCGAGCAGGGATGCTGTAGTGCTAGCTGCCAGGTGCTGGCTTTGCAAGAAACAAACATTGGGTCAGTTCTTACTGTTTCAAATTCTAATTGGTTTCTAATTCACTGAATCCTTGGGCTGATGAGATTTTCTCTTAAAAAAATTACATTTGTATATCATGAGTTGGGAAAGAGAAGACAGCCCGGTGATTTCTTTGCGCGCAGTGATTTAAACACTGTGACTTTTCTCAGCCACTCAGTCCTAAAAAAGCCAAACAAACTAGGAACAGGTGAAAGGATTATGTATGGCAAAAGTGCTGGAAGAGGAGATCTTTGTTGACATGTCACCGTTTTCCAATTTGCAACCTGTAGGGTGCTGCATCTGTAACTGGGAACTTCTGTCACTTAGATAATTTGGAAAATAGTGAGATATTAGGATTAAAAATACAGGCTGAATGCCTCATTAGTGTAAACCAGCATAGCGGTTTGGCTTCCAGGGAAACATATAGATTTATACCACCTTCAGGTCTGACACAGTGTGTTTTCCACTATTGTGTTATAATTCAGTAGAGCTTATACAATAATGTAGACTAACTGTTGGCAGGGAAACAGAGTAGATAAATCTTTTATGAGCGAGTCCAGTCTCCCTGGGCTGTGCTCAGCCCCTTGGGGAGCTTCACAGGAGCCGGGGGTGGCTCTGGCCATGCTCTGGTGTCTGCCAAGGAGGAAGAGGAGCATCATGGCTGGTACATATGACTGGGTCTTTGAAGGTCTCCATCTACTGTGGTAGCAATTGCTTAACCTGGAATTGTCCCGTATATACGGGACAGACACTTCCCATGTATACCTCTCACAGTGACAAACTGGGTGCTACTGGAGTCTGGAGCAGTTTCCTCTTTCTGTTGTTCACAGTGCCAGGGAAGGTGTTACATGCAGAGCTGGAAAAAAGGTTTTTCCAAAACCATTTCGATTAAAAACAAAGCAAAAAATTTTTTATAAATGGAAATGTTTAGAAAAATGTGTCAATTTCAACATAATTTCCATGGAGAAACATTTTGGAAATAAAAATGTGTAGATCTAGAAAATGTCAGAATTTAACTGGGGAATTTTGAAGGGTAGTTTTACGTGTGCACCTGTTTCTCTGATTTTTTTTTTTTTTTGCATTTCATAGTACATTGAGTTATCATATTATTGAGCTAGCATAATATGGTGTGATTTGATATTTAGCTAGTGTATGTATTTACATTTATAAAATATGTGTATTTAGATAGACATGATTATTTTTTGAATCATTAAGGGCAGCTGCTATTTAGTATAGTCTGAAACCCCTGCTTTCCTACGTCAAAGCGTTTCATTACCAAACAATAAAACTGGATATTTTTGATATGTCTGAAATTGAGCTGAAGCATGATTTGAATCATTGAGTAGTGGAGGTTGGAAGGGGCTGCTTGAGATCCTTTGGTCCAACCCCCTCCTTAAAGAAGCCCAACCTCGAGGTTAGATCTGGTTGCTCAGGGTCATGCCCTGCAGAGTTTTGAATACATCCAAGGGTGCCAATTCCTCGGCCTCCCGGTGCTGGATCACTGTCGTGGTGAAAATGGTTTTCTGATTTTGCAGTGTCTTGTGCTGCAACCTGCTTGTCCTTTCGGTCTGCTCCAAAATGGAGCCTGGCTCCATCTGCTCTACAACCTCCCATTGGGAGGTTGAAGACAGCAAGAAGGTCCCCTCTCAGCCTCCTCTTGCACAAACACGTCTCCCTCAGACTCTCCTCGTCCATCATGTGCTCCAGCCCCAAGGGTTGCAGCTGAACGCTGGAATATCCATCTACCATTGATTCGTCTAAATTGGGTGCCAGTGATAATGAAGATGCATTGGCACAAGCTTCAGCCTGGGTGGCTGCTCAGGTACACGTCAGCATGTGCCCTTGCTGGGCTTTCAGCTGTATTACCATGGACTCTGCTACCTTCTGCTGCTGGAGCTGACTGATTAAAGCCGCTTCAGATATGTTAATTCATGTTGTCATCAAGTTTCCAGAGCGTAATACAGACATGGCCTTTGTGCCAGCATGGGGGACGCTTTCCCCGCAATGCAAATCATAGATATTTTCATCTAGACAAAAAGATGAAATGTTTCAATTAGTAATAAACAACAGCTGTCATGGAGGAATTAAAAAATAATAGAGTTGCTCAACTCATATGTTGTGGTGCATCATGCAGATATTATTTGGAGAAAAAAGAAAATGTTCCTAGCAAAATTCTAAGAATTTTAATTTTATGACGTTTACTTAAACTGAAACCAAACCCTTGCACTGGAGAAGGATAGTAAGACATGTAACTAGCAGCAGCTATTCACACTATACAACTGGCACTCTTACGCACTTTGTAGCACCTCCCAAGTGCGGGTTTGCACTGCTTTACCACCAGACTTGTGTTCAGCTCGGCAGCAGAACCCAGCCAGCCCAGAAGCCGCCACAATGAGCCCCCGTTCTGGGTCTGTGCACGCTCAGGGTGCAGCCTGGTTGTCACTTGTGGCCTCGTATTTGGCACAACTGCTCCCTGCCCTGGCAATGTGTGCGGAGGCTGGCGCGGTGCCATGATTTCACTGCGGAGCGTGCAAAGAGGGGAAGAAAGCCCCCTTCTGCGGGCTAGCTGTGATGTAGCTACGTGTTCCCTAGGATGGATGGCTTACGTGCAGTCTTCCTATCTTTGTGCCAGCAGATGCAAGGATGTAAGCAGATCTAACATGGGCAGCTGAAACCGGGAAACAAAGGAGGCTGGTGTGCCTGAGCCTTGGGAATACTTGGCTCATCCTGCCATCAGCAGGCTAAATATTTGTAATTTCTATCATAAAAAATTCACCAGCTGCAGAAGTCAATAGAGGGGAAGTAGTAAACATGACATGACATTGCTTTTGTAGCATTGCTCAGAACAAGAAATCTCTTCTTTCAAACAAAAGCCAGACGTTGCTGCCTGGATGGACTTGAATACTTCTAGGATCTTGTCAGAAAAATGTCTGCCCCAGTTCATTCATTTGGAAGAGGATCCCAGGTCTCTTTAGAGTAATGAGGCTTGAATGTAATCTCGAGCAGAGTGATTTAAAGTGCAAGGGATGTTTCTTTACCCTGCCTGTTTATAGGGCAATGCATTTTTAATATTGAATGATCCAAAAGTCAGTTCAGGAAGGATATACAATCAAAGGAAGGAAATAGGTCATAATTTCTCACAAGGGACTGCATGAAACCTTCAGTCATCTTAAACTCCCCATCCAGTCCATTTCCCTGAATATTAGATGGTGCCAAAAAGGGGGCTTTTTTTTTCTCCCATTGATTTGGCACCACAGCAGCGGCATATGCTGAACATCTCGGCTGGGGTCTTCGGGGCCAGAAAGGTAAAACTCTGCCCCACAGTGTAAACAGATGGGCTGGTTTATCTTTGCTTGTGGGAATAAGAMGCGTGCCATTACTGTAGAGGAGGAGCAATAGCCACCCCCTGTGTTACTGGAAACTTCTCTGGCTCTGTCGGCTGAGGTCCCAAAGCCCTTATAGCTTCAATGAGAAATGAAATTATCTCTCTTATTTATATCCAGCAATAATTGCTTCTTCTAATTGCCCTAGTTTGTGGGTTTCTTCCCAGCAGGTTAGGCTGAAATTTCAATTTCAGTTTGATTTGCATAATCACTTGAGCCTCTTTCCCTCGCTCCCTTCTTTCACTTGACACCATGGACTTACTTTGTCCTCCCCTGGGAACCAGATGTGGTCCTTCGGATGTATGTCATGGGAGGATTGGATTAAACTCAGTCTCCTGGTCAAGTCTGTCTTTCAGTGTGATCTCTGAAGCTGTATTTATTTTGTCTAATGTGCATGGTGTTCCTTGGTTGCTAGTGATGGCCGGGCTGAAGTTGCGTGTTACCAGGCATTGTGTTGTGGGTGAGGTGGGGAGGTAAGGGTGCATGTTGCTCTTCTTTCTGTATTTCCTGTTTCTTTTCTAAAATTATGATATTGCAGGCTTTGCTGCAGGTCCTGCTCAGGACACAGCCACACGTGTGCCATGACGTCTGCGAGGGGTCTGCAGGCACTTCTGGCACAGGCTGTAAGTCACGGGCTGTGCTTGATTCCATGGCCCAACTGCAGGGATTAAATCAACACAGAAGGAGGACTCAGCCCTTTTAAGAAATGCTTTGGCATTGCAGATGGCAAGGTAACTTCTTCTGAAGTAGGTTTCCAGGGCTGGAGAAGGAAAGGTCTTAGACCAGGGCTGCAGGGGTAGCCTCCCAGCTGCAGCCTCCTATGCTGCCCCTCTGACACTGACTTCCCCGGGTTCGACAGTGAAACGAGAGCATCGCCATGGCTCCTTGTCTGTCCATGCAGGATTAGCCCTTAATATACCTGTCACCATTTAATGGCACACAAAAGGGGAATCAAGGCACATCCCACTGTCCTGACATCCATCCGTCTCCCCAGATGCTCCCTCCTTCTGCCAGGGGGTATCTCGGTACACCCGGGGTGGTTTGGTGCTCTAAGGACAGGCAAAGTGGAGATAGAGGCTCGGGCTCACCCGTGGGCTCTGCAGACACGCTGGTGTTACAGCACGTCGCAGCCTTTCCCCCACTGACGGCTCGTGACCTGCCTGTGGGCGCAGGTTGGGTTCGCAGCAACTCCCTGACGCTCACGAAGTGAATTTGGGCCAGAAGGCACGAAGCTGCCTTGAAGACAAAAGCCCTTCCTGCTTGTAGATCACACGTTGTCGTCTAACAGATTTCTTTGGGTAAAGAGCCTATTTTTCTCACTTCCGTCACAATCTTTCAAGGTGTGAAGAGCCTTTAGTCAAGCTGGAGGGAGAGAGAAGGGTTTCTGGTGAAGGGACTCGGTTGATCTGGGGTTTATTTTCAAACCACGTCACGAATTTTCTTTTTGACTGCGTTTCTCAGTTCACAGATTGTGATCTGCAAAAATTTTTGGAAGGAGCTATTATTTTCCCTAATTACAGCAAACGGGTGCCGATCATCAAAGCCATTTGAATTCCTGGGGGGTGGGGTTTGCAAAGTTTACTGGAGTCCGTGAGAGCAAAGGGTGACGAGTGGCGTTTGCATTGCCCGTTAACCCGAACGGCTTTAAAGCGGGCTGTTGTGCTCTGCGGATATTGTATCTTCCGTTAAGCGGAGGGGGAAGGATATCGCTAGTCTGTGAGTAACCACTGCCTGTTGTGTGCTGCGTATAATGTGCTTGGGGGAAGGTGGGAATGGGGAACCACGGTCAACAGTAACGTTTTGTTACTAACTCAGCATCCGAGCACGCAAACATCCATTTTTTATGGATGTGGGTTTATGACTGGTTGCTTTTTTTTAGTGCTTCCTCTAACCCTGTAGCTCTTAGATGTGGTTCTGCATTCTAGTATTAAGAAAGCAAAAGGACTCTTAGATGAAAAAATAAACTCTGCAGGGAAGAGGTACCATATATATTTTGCCCTTCAATTTCTGGTATGTTTTATTTATGTATGTAAATGAAGAAAGGTACCTGTATGTGTCTGTTAGCATATATAAAACATACGGAGCCCTTCTGCCAGGTGAATGTGACAGTGTCACTGAGTTCCAAACACTGTAAGCACATGGAAATTAAAATACCCAGGCAACCTTTTTGTTGCTGAGGTGACTTTTGCGCCTGGTTTTTATCTCTAAGCTGTGGCGCACAAATCACATTTGGGTTGATACAGTCGACCTCGTGTAGTCACTGTTTCACTCTTGGTAGGATGGGGAGGTGGTATATGTTGTCATCCGCTGCAGGTCTGTGCATTTAGTCCGTTGTTCCTCCCTTCAGGATATGTGGGCATGACTCCCCTATTGTTACTGCTGATTTTCTGGTCACCCTAACCAAGAGGATGATAAGTAGAAATGAAATAAATGGTATTTAATCAAAATCCACGGTGCTTACAGGTGAATACAGGCTGTATCCTGTGCCTAGGGGCGGATCAGGTCCCCTGCTCTGTACGGGCAGGTTTCCCGCCACGGACACACTGGATTCCCAGGATGGGGCAGATGGAGCTGGGACATGGCCAGGGTGCTGCCCTGCAGCACATGGACCACTTCACCTTGTCTAAAGGGTCTTTGAAAGACTTAATAAAAAACCATAACCAACCATACATAAAAAACTTAGACATTCAGATGAATGCTTATTTCTCTCTGTCTGCTGTGAGTCCCTCCATTCAGCCTTAGGACCTTTCAGCACCGGTAAGGCCACATCAGCAAGCAGCAATATGAGTCTGGCAGCAATGAGGGACTGACTGCAATATGCTGTGAATAAACTGCTCTGTAGTTCCAGATGTACCAACAGCAAATGTCGTTGTTTTGTGTAGAGCTTTAAAGTTCTGCTAATAGCCCAAACGCAGAGATCTCGGCTTTTAGCCCCTGCTCTGCCGCACGTTGAACACCAGCTTGTTAGGGATTGAGCCCTATAATTGAAAGTAAGAGGAACTCATAYGTGGAAACCTGAGGCTGTACATTAAATACTTTGCAAAGTCCAGGAATTTATCTGTGATCTTTTGACTTTAGGATTGAGCTCCAATGTACCTGTCAGTAAAAAGCACTCAGCCTAGGTGTTTCTTAAAAAATCCTGCTGTGCAGCAATGTGCTCTGCTTGTTGAGGATCCCCGGCAGGTCTCTAGGCTGATGTTCAGCCTCTGCGGCACTTAGTTGCTTAGGATGACCTTTTTCTGGTGGAGGTGTTTTCGGCCAGGCTGTGTTTGATCTGGAATCTCACAAGTGAGCAGCAAGGTGATGTTGCTGTCTGCTCGGTGGACTTTTAAAGGTAGGGAACTGGGCAAGCTCTGATGAAAACAACCTTGGTGCCCCTCCTGCYGCAAACCCGTGGGGGGACAGCTGTTGTTGCAGGAACCCGGGAAAGTCCCTCCTGGGCAGGGCATGGTGCTGGCTGAGCTTAGCTGGAAAGTCTTGCTTGGATGAAGAGAGAGGGACACATCTGATAACCTTCCTTAATCTCCACTGCTCTTCCAAACTCATTTGGAGAGGAGAGAAGAGAGAGTACCCTGTCCTCCTGCGCGTGCTGTGGCCCTTACTGATGCAGTGGTGGGTGTATTTAAGGAGGGAAACGAACTGGTCTCTTTGGTCAGCTTGGGCAGTGCAAGTGGTCTTTAAAACCTGTTAATGATTGAGCTGTCACTAKCTGATGCATGCACTGCTATAACCCCCCCCCCCATAGAAAGAAAGATGAAATCCCTGTCCAGGGTATTCAGGAGCATGATAAATCTCAGCTTTACGTGCCCAAATCTTTGGCAGTATTAAATTTGACAGACCTTTTGCACCACTGGCAGTAATCAGAGCTCTGATGAATGTTTGCCAGTGGCATTGRCATGGCCAGCTGACCATTGCTTATTGCACTTTGGATATAGTAAGGAATATGGTAAGAGAACAAATAAATTTAAAAAAAAATTGATGAGTTAAGCTGCAAGAATTGACTCGTAGCCAAGCTGGTCCTGCTTTGGAGTCTAGTGGTATTTTGTCCTAAGTGACAACTGGGTGTGGGCAACCCTGTTTGCTTAAACATCAGATTCGATTCTTTCCTGCACAAAGGGAACAATTTTTTTTTTTTTTTAAAAAGCAGAGTCTTGGTGCTCATTGGGAAGGCCAGGATGTGTCTGGCACTGCCCCGTAGGAGGAAGGGGGACAGTCTAGCTCACGTGGATGGGGAGGAAAGACAGCACACTGGGTATGTGAATGTGTGGGATCCTTCTCGGTTAGGAAACCAAGGAAATGGTGGTGAGTTTAAAGTACCATTTTGAACAACTGAAAAGATTAAAATGCTAGTTGGGAAAAATTGCAGCTCTATGTCCCATCTTCCTCCTCTCCTCCCAGCATCTGCATCTCCACATCCTTTTCTTGTGATGAGCAGGAGCCCTGGGTGACTTGTGTAAGCTTCACGAGCAACATGAGCCCGTGCTCTCTGACTCGGTAGCAAACCTACTCTAACAGCTGCGCTGATGTCCCTTGATGTTGCTAGTGTAATAACAAGGAATTAAATACAGTCATGTTCATTTCAAATTCCATTTGAAATACAAACAGGTAAACCCTTGTTCGTCAAATGCAAAAGAGCCAGTGGAGAAAGGAAGTTCAGTGAACGTTTTTTGTTTTAAATCTTCGGAGAAATACTACAAAGGGCACAGAGTAAAACAAGGTGAAGTAACAAGAGCGGGGTTCTCGCTGCCTTTTGATTCAGAAGCGCACAGGCATGTTTAAGGCTGKGCTTGCTCCTGGGGTGGGAACTGGTGCGTCTTGAGCTTCTTGGGCAAATGAAGGGAGGGGCGCTTCTGAATTTGCCCGACTCTGCTGGTCACCTACCGAGTCACCTCGGGCAACCCGATTTAATCTTTCTGGCCTTCTGAAGCACAGTAAAATATTATCTGCTGGGATATTGTGGGCRCACGTCTGCCACGTGGACTCCGAGGGAGAGGAAGGGCTGCTGCGCTCTTTGGAATAGACTTTTGATACTTCTAACAGCATAGGTCCACGCTTGGTTGGCACCTGTGATTATTGATATTATTATTGATCTGTTTGTCTAACGGCTGACCCCAAACCTATTAATGCAAAGCGAAAGCATCCTATTGACTTTGTTGGACTTCAGAGCAGTCCCCGTGTCCTTGACCCTATCAGCCAGTGCTTATCGGTGCAAATGTTCTCGGCCATGAAACCTGCCAGGGCCATGCGGCGCTGCCTGCACCGGCAAGCTCTGCTCTCTTCGGAGGCTGGGCAGTGATCTCCTGCGATGCTGGGGGGTGGAAGAGGGTTGATTTGTGTGATGGGGTGATGAGGAGCACTGGGCAGCAGTGGGAGTGTGGTGGCTCTGGGTAGCTGTCACGGGATGGGTTGGGTGAGGGTGACAATTTTCAGCTGCAGGAATTCCTACGGAGAGA
This sequence comes from Phoebastria nigripes, assembly GCA_035582835.1. NCBI lineage: Eukaryota > Metazoa > Chordata > Aves > Procellariiformes > Diomedeidae > Phoebastria > Phoebastria nigripes. The sequence continues at coordinate 891,954 of JAYKAV010003077.1, forward strand.
AGGGGACAGGAGAGGGGTTATGATTTAGCACAAATTTGCTATAAACAGGGTTGCACCTGCATCTGGGGAAAGTTTTGGAAATATTTGGTGTGCACTTTGCTTTGCAGACTGGCATGTAGGTAGTGGTTTTATTCCCGAGGAGACCATTCCCTGTATGCAACATGCCACCGAGCAGATTCCACTTCAGCAGTCAGCAAAACTGTGTTCCCATCAGAGGAGCTGCCTCCACCTGTTTTGTGACGGGGGGGAAAAATTTCACCTGGGAGAGAAAAAAATACGTATTTGTCTGAGGCGAATGTGTTTGTTGTCAGTGGAAGTGGGGAAGGGTTAAGATGGGCTTTGAAGCAGCCCTCCTGTTCATGTGTTTTGCAGCAATCCTTGCAAAATCAGCCACAACTGTGCTCAGACGTGCAAGCGTATAAAGCTCAGCATCTTGCAGAGTGCAAACCACATTATCGTCATTCAGCAAATAGTTGATAACCACGACAGAGTCACAATATCTCGTGTTTCTTCAAAGTTGTGTGCAACAGTAGCTGGGGGAGCCAGTGGGTTTCTTTTTTGTTTGGTGCTGGTATTGCTGCAGTGTGTGGTACACAGCTGATTCCGAAATGTGGCTCTGAGATATTGCTTGATGATGTTGAGGGATAGTCTAAAGGGCGATTTAGTAAAACAGCAAAACCTTGTGAGAGTTGCTGGTAACAGTTCGGGATTTGGCATTGATTGAGCGGTGCATAAGAATAAAGCTGTCAGAGTAAAGCCTCGAGGCTAGTGTTTTTGAAAGTATCTCTTTGTTTTGGGCTGTCCAGTTTGAGCACTGGTGGTTGAATTCAAGTTTCACAGAGTCGGTGCTCAAAATTTTCCAAGAATTGAGGCTTTTTAAAGGCGATTCAAATTGACCTCCCTTCCTCCCGCCACGATTTTGGAAAATCATGACAGAGGCTACACAATTAAAATGTAATTTAGTTTTCCTCATCTGAGATCTGTTTGTTCATGTTGTTGGTGTTATTCCCAGAAAGAGTCTCATGGCATTCCCTGACACTCAAAATTCACTCTGAGACCAAGTTGTTTGAAAGCCTGGGCGTCTGCAGGAACAAGCCAGCAGCTCCTAGTTAGCTTTCTGAACATGATCCTTCTGCTCTAGCTTTTTCTGGACTCACAGATTTTTGCTGGAGTGGGTTGTTAGAGAAAGGGCTGTTTGGGTTGCAGCATGTGGGAAAATTAATTTGTGTGTTCAGTGAACATTTGAAAACCAGATGTCAGGGCAATAGATGTGCTGATTATTGGAATTAGGGAAGAAAACGTGCAATCCCCAATCCATCTGATTAATTTCCTGGCTCTTTTACCCCAGCAAGTATCCTACATCCTAGACCTTTAGCAGTAAATAAAATTATTAATTTTAAAAGTTGATGTGTTTCTGATAATTGACCCTAACCTGTCTGCTTTGGCCTTTCAGATACATTCAGATATTGTATCAAAATTATTATTTCATTTGGCAATCAGGGGCAAGTGCGTATTTGGTTCTGTAAAACTATCAGCCAGCCCAAACAAAGCAGACCATAGCAGGGGAGTTTTAAGAAGCCACTGACGATATTTTAAGCCCAAGTTAACTGAAAGTGCTTCATACGATCTGTCAGTCAATTCAAAGAGAGTCTCATGATGGATAGACCATGTGTTGGCTTGTCTGACACTTCTCAAAGATACTGACAGTGACATGTATCAAACAGGACTGTCTTTCAGCTGCTTTGTCTTCAGCTTCCTATTGCCAGTTCGTTTAACTTAAATTGTAATATATTGTGTGATGGGCCCAACTTGGAGTATCGGGTTCAAAATGCTGATTATGTTTGCATCCAGACACCGATTACTGAACGCTGGGCGACTGGATCCATTGTGCTAACAGCTCTAAATCTGTTTCCACTTCTTGAATTTTGATAAAATAGGGATCTAAATGCAGGCCTGATTGAGCTTTCTCATGGTGACCTTAATAAGCATCATGTCAATAGAAGAAATCAGTCTCATTTAAAACAAAGTCAGCCTGCTGGAGAGTTTTAACTTAGAGATGGAAAAATTATTGTCACCCCATCACACTGCTCTCGGGATTTACACTGCATGTGGTACGGGTTGATTTTGGAAATGATCATGCTCTAATTAAAGTCCACGGAGAACTGGAATTGGTTTGGTGCAATTAGAATAGACACTTAAACTAGCATTTAACAGCGACATCCAGGAGTGGGTCAGAGGATTTTTCATGCTGGTCATCCTTTATTTCTAGGACCACTAAACTTAGAAGACTGTTGTTTTGGGGGATACCATAGCTTCGCTTCACTCAGCGGTCTACCTAACATGTGCTTCAGGCAATTATGCGGTGCTGGGAAAGGGGAAGATTCCTTCCAAGCCCTCGTATTTGATTATGTATTTTGAACATTGAAGGATGGGCTTGGTGAGCTCTGTACAAGAACTCGAGGTCTGCTTCCCTTTACCCCTGACTTGTGTGGATAGTGGAGTTCACAGGCTGACTAAGTTATGGTTTAAGTTCAGCTAATTCTCACTGTATAATGCCAAAGCCCTGTGGGTTGTTCAGTCATATTTTTCGGTAGCTGAGTGATGTTGGAGAGCCATCAGAATGATGTTTAACAGCTCCTTGGAAGCCAGAGCTAGACTTTCAAGGTGTATACATGCTGTGTGCTGCCGGTACGTAGGTAAGGAGAAACTACCTGATCTTCAGTGACAATGAATGTCACACTGCGTCCTCTGATTTGCCTAAACATCCAATATTGAAATTAGATGGAGCAGCGTACGCACAGATGACAAAACAGTTAAACAGCAGTGAAACATAAAGGGAAAAAAAATAACAAGTAACGAAATTCATTTGACACAGAGATGAAAACATATCGACGGTGTCTCGCAACTCTGATAATTCCATTGAGCTGCGCAGAGCTTAACATTGATGCTCACACGCAACCTCTGATTAACATTAAGTGGGGCTGTCATTTTGACATAGCTGGATAAACCGATATTGAAAAATCTATTAAATACATCAGACTCGAACAGGGAGCACAAATCTTACTATATTATTTCAGCTGTAATTAGGTGGGAGATAAAATCATAAACAGGGAAGTTTAGTGAATTTTCTTCTGACGGCGCAGAGGCAGCTGGGTTTTTGTTGTTTTGGGGAGAGGCTGGAGGGGTGCCAAGGGCTCGCTGCTGCCCAGGATATGCAGGGCTGAGAGGTGACTTTTGTAATATGCACAGAACAGGTTTACAAGTTCAACGATATTAGCTGCAATCCTCCTTGAGATAATGACAGTTGTAATGAATGTCCTTGCATTTAACTGGAAATAGTAGTTCAGTGGTTTTACAACCCGGAGCCTGCCTAATTGGTTCTTTGAATAGATAAACATTGCTATTTAGAAGGTTTGCTTTAGGACGTTATGCATTCTGTTGCTATTAATAATGGAGGTCATGCCATTAAAAACTTTCACATGCTAAAAGTGTGATTTAGAAATAATTCTCTCCGGGAAACAAAAATAAGGACACCTTTTCCATTTTCAAGAATATTGAGGTTGCAAAGCCACCAGGCCCTCCAGAGTGAGGAGGGGGAAGCTGAGGCTTCCTCTTCAACTCTAGCTGCATGCACACAGGACACGAGCTAAGTTTTATTATGTGGCCTCATCCTGTTGTTTCCACGCCAAGTTTGTGACTTGCTCCAAGGAACTCAGTGCTACAGCCTGAGCCAACAGCCAAATGGGCAGTTCTGGTGACTTTAAATACATCTGCTTGTATTTTGTAGGCTGAGGACCAGAAAGTCATTCTTCCTGGTTATTTAAGGTGGGATTTATCTTGCCTAACTTTAGCCGTTGAACAGCTGATGTCCCTACGTAGCTAAGGACTTGCGGAGGGTGATTTCTCCCATCTGATGATGAGGGGGAGCCGAACCCTTTCCGAAAACCCCTCTCTCTGTGGAAGCTGGTGTACGTGGCTAAACTTAGGTGAGATGAATTCCACCAGTACTGTGTAAGCCCCTGTCCTGATTTCATTTCATTCTGCTGGTTGTCATATTTTAATGACTCACCATCACCATACTGCTGCGTATGGGACAACTTTCTTTCATAAGCATTTTACAAGTACAAACCCAGGGAAGAAGGCATTAGGTGAGCTTCCCAAGTTTACCCAGGGAGTTTGCAACAGGCAGCGAGCATGTCTTTCCTGAATGGCAATGTCATGCCATGACCAAGAAAATATTTCTCATCTTCTATCAAAGCCTTTCCTTTCTCCTCACTTGTTGTCAATGCTTTGTGGTGAATGAGCGATGAGCACCAGGGTGCTCCTAGCACACAACACAGCATCCCCAGTCAGGAGCTCTTCTGTTTTCGCTGCAATTCAAGGAGCTATCGAGCTCCCTTGAAGCCAACGGGCGTGTTGCCATTAGCTTCAGCGAAGCCAGGATTTTATCTTCGTCATACAGCCCTGCCTCATTCTCTGTCCAATGTTTGAACTAACCGAGGCATAAATTTAGTTCTGATGCTGGTTGGTAAGAAGTGAAAAATGAATTTCTGCCAAACCAGGATATATTTTCAACTATATTTAATAGGGTCTGTATCCCATCCTAAGAGGTCAGGACCTCTTTCTAACAAAGTTTATGATCATAGATTTAACTTCTACTAGTGTATTTGCCTTAGTATTTGCAGGGAAAGGAACAGAGGAGCTTTAAGAAACAGAAATGATTTATGTCAGGTATAGAATGCTTCGCTCTTTCTCATGTACTTCACTGTTGGAGGAATGAACAAATAGTCTGTGAATAAATAAGGGAATATTTATATTCTTTCTTGGTCTCAACTGCCCGGCGTCTTTCCTTCTGGAATGGCAAAGAGTGCTGAATAATTCATGCAAGCAGTCATTAATCCTTCCTTCTCCTTCTCCCTTGCTCGGGGGGACACCTAGTTCAGCTACTACAAAACTTGTGGCCATTGAGTGTATATTGGAGCTCCCCAAGTTAAAGTCAAGGAGCTTGCCTGCAGTCTAAAATATCATTAATGAGAGCGGGCTTGTTAGTATGCGAAGTACCGTCGGCACCCCTGCGTTTTGAGAGGGGCATGTGCAGCTAAGAGGCAGAGAGCTTGTCTGGGGGCTTTATACTGGGGGATTAGTACTGGCAGGTTTTCATGCCTCGCCTCTTCACCATTAAAGAAGATAGAGGTGGGAGTTTAAAAGGAGGACAAGAAACAAGAAAAAGGGGACACTGATTTCTCTGGCACACAGAGCTGTTAGCAATCTGTACAAACAGAATCTCGTCCTGGTGCTGGATAAATACGTGTGGGACAAACAGAATATGTAATAAGAAATCATGAAGTGTATTCCCAGATGGACGAAGGTTGTTTGAACTCCACCTTCTTTTGTGGTGTCAGGAAATAGTACAGCAGGAAGAGTTGTGTGGATAATGAGATGCTTTTGGAATGTGGCTTTATTTCAGAGTAGCTCTGTCTGACCTGGTAGTGTAGGAGCAGCTGCCTTCTCTCACTCTGCCACAAAACATGCACAGCCAAGCTCAGAGTCGCTGGATGGACGTCTCGAGGTGGTGGTGACACATCCGATGGTGACTTGCCTCTCTCTGGCTCTGCTTATCAGTCTATTCTCTGCAGATGTTGTTAGTGTGACTCCGTGTAAGGCATGCACTCTATAAGCATTTTACAAACTGAAGTGCAGAAATGAGCAAAAAAGTACAGGATGGACGGCAGTCCTGAGCTGATAGCATTATGAATAGTGTGTCTCCAACTTCTGAATATGTGAATGTAATCTTACTTGCTGAAATGCACCAACAGAAATGTAAACACAAGTGATCATTAATTTTATTGCAGTATTTTTTTCCTTTTATGGAAGCTTGGAAGTGCTGTAAATTTGGATTTGAAACATCAGTGACTTGAGTTCAAAATGTAGGCTTGACTCTCTAGAAGATTTATGCGTGCACTTAATGATTCTCTTGAAAGAGTTTCCAACTGGAGCCTTCCTGTCAGAAAGACTTTGCGTAAGAGGACTGCGGTTAGATTTGAAGCATGTGTTAGGGTACACGTTAGGTACATGTATGAGGGCTCCTAACACCCGTCAGTGCAGAATGGAGAACTGCATTGATCGTTAAGGAGAAACATCTCTGGCTGTATGAATTGCACATACCGTGGAGACTGCCAGACATGCAGCAAGACCCAATCCTTGTCTTTTCTTGTTTCCAGATTAACTAAACATAGCTAGTAGGATTGGCCAGTGTCATAAAAATCCACTAAAAAAAAGCTGTCACATTGGAAAGAGTTATTGAGTAGCTTTGTAAGAGCCGCGGCAGAAGTCTGCAGGGCTTAGAGTCTCTGTGCAAGGAGCAGGATGGCTGAGAGCACCAGCTCAGCTGTGAGGTGCATCAGCAGGACATGCAAAACACTGTAATGCCTGATGGGGATCCTACATAGCATCTCAAATTCTCCTAAGCCTACTCATTTTGAAAACAATGAATTTATTTATTGCTTTCAAATATTATTAGGCTCAGAAGAACTATAATGCTTTAAACAATGAACCATGCCCGTTTGGATAGAAAGCAGAGACATGCTTCTTCAAGGCCTGTTCAGCAGTGAGAGCTGCTTGGAAGGATGGAGTTGTTGCAGGGAGGGTGAGGAATAGCTCAGGGAGGCAAAAAAGAAGTCTGAGCCCATAAATGGGAAATGTTGGTGTTCGTGTGCTCAGGATTAACAGCAGGGAATCTTGCATGTAACTGCAGTCAGGGATGACGTTTTCAGCTACTTTATGTATTTGTTCTTTTGGAGGGTAGATGAAATAGCGAGTGTTTAGTTAGGCTCCAACCCACTCTTCCAAAAGCCAGTTATTACTCCACAACTGATAGAAGCGCTGAAGAACAGCTATAGCTCCTGCTACAGAAAGGAAGCAAGGAGATGTATCAACAAGCAAACAGAAACGACCCTGGAGATTTGCTTAAGATATCAGACAAAAGTTAAGCTGTCAATTTTAGACCTGTCAAGGTACAAACTGTGCCCTCCTCCCAGCAGCTTAGAGTCCACCAACACTTTTCAGGCTTTCTCCAAAGGACGATGTCTCTGAACTTACTGTCAGAGGGGACTGCATGAGGAGATTGTGTAGGTACTGGCTTAGAAGGATGAGTTTATTGCTCCAGACTGCTAAAGGCTCCATGAACATGTGTTCTGCAAGAGAAAATGCCTGGGTCATGAAGGCTCTTCAGGGATCCTGTTGTGAGGGGCTGTGTTGGTTTGATTTCTTTCCTTGAAAGCACCGAGACCCTGGGCGCTGGCACTGCGCAGGAGACGAGTCTCCGTAGCCACGTGCTTAGCTCCTGTTTGTGTCTGGCTCTGAAGCCAGAGCATTTCCAATGAAATTCCCACGCCTCTGTGCTGCACGCAAAGAGTGTTTGCTGTGGACTCCCACTCCATCCTTCGAGTAGAGAATTGTTCAGTCATCGTGATGACACAAGCCATGCAGGCACCGTGCTTACTGAGACTCACAGCAGCCTTTTTATTTGTATAGCCAGTGCCTCCTTGAACGAGTCTAAAAATAAAAAGCTTGCTCTGAGTAAGCAGATCGCCTGCTTTCCCTGTGAGATTGCTGTGATGTAACATCTTTTTTTTTTTCTTCTCCTGCGGGGAGCAAGGGATTCAGCCAGAGAAATGACTTGCTGTGGAGCAAGGCGTCTCGGGGAGGAGTGTAGCTGAGCTGATTGCTGGCTGCAGTGGAGCTGACAGTGCCGACAAGCGCCACCTCCCACGCTGAGGCACTTGTGGCGAGGCCCCGTGGCATAGGGAAAGTTCACACTCATTGATTGCGATGGGTAGCAGCTCAAATCTCACCCCAAAGCTGACAGAGAAAAGAACATTTCAGTGGAGAGCGATGTCAGTAAGAGAGAAGCAGTGCGGAGGCTCGGAGCAAGGCAGCCTGACAAGTGCTACAAGGGCCTGCAATCTGTGTAGTGTCATAATTAAAGTGGCTGCCATTAACTGGTGATGCAAATTAGGAAGTAATACCAGACACATCAAGCCTTTTGCTCCAGTGCCCTCAAATGCTTAGGAAAACCAGGTGGTTTAGAGGAGCCCCTAACCACGTTGTGCTTTGCATTGCAGAAGTTAGACCTGAGTTGGCTGAGTTACACTGAGGTCTGGGGAGCTGCTGTGTCAGGTGCTGCAGAAACACGGACCGAAAGGATTCTCCTCTGCCTGGCTGGAGGAATTCACTGGCCAAACCAMCCCCCAGGTGAAAAAATAGTGAAGGAAGCATAGAGAAACCAAACTGCATGTCCAGGGCGACAAAGGCAAAATTAGTGCAACAAGTACTGGGTACCTGCCTAGCTCTGTGTCCACTTGGTCACAAAGTTTATCGAGTCAGCTTTGGTTTGTATAATTAATAAGAGAAGTTCCTCCCAGGGAAATTCAATGGGAAGAGAGTTCTTGTTAACTCCATCTTGAAGCTTTTCAGAAAWTCAGGGGCTTTGGGTGATGTTTTATAGATTGCCTCTTCATTTTCTTGGAGACCTTGATGCACTGGCTCTGCAGTCAAACAGCACAGACTCCCCTTTCCAAGCATGTTCTGCTTGGGCAGAGTCAGAGACATGAGTCCTCACCTTGTAACTCTGGTTTCACAGCATCATTTTTCTTGGAAGTTCATTTTCTAGATCCTTCTCTCCCCAACTAGCCCCAAAATAGGAAAAGAAAATGCAAGACTAGCCCAATGGATGACATTTGTTCCAGCTCCTTTCCCTGACCCTGGTGAGTACTAAGCTGGGCAGTACAGACACCAGCATAAGTGTCTAGCACTAGAAACCGAAGGAGAAGATTCCTCCTGACCGCAGAAAGTCATCAGATGATTTGGAGTGCTGATGAGTTTATTATCTTGTGATGTTCAGGCTCGTTCTTACAGCTAGAAGTCATTCACTGAAAATAGTGGTTGTCAAACTGTTTGCCCTGGTAGGACCCTGTGGCAAGAAGTTCCACGAGGTAATGTACTTACACTGAAAATTGTATTACCTTTGTGATTCCACTGGCTCCTCTTTGCTCTTACAGAGAAAGGAGGTCTTTTGGGGTCATTTTCTGATGCTTTTAGCAACTGGGGAGATATAATTGATGAGGAAACACCCAGGCTGTAAGGCAGCAGACCTGCCAGGGCGTAAGTGGAGATGGCTGTACAGTTGTGAAAGCATAAAATTTGTAGGTGATGGAAAGTGAGGAGTATAAGAGAGTGCAGGACAACCTGAGTCTGATTTAGTTGGGAAAGTGCTGCATTTCTAGGAAATTACTCCTCTCTGCTAGCAAGTGGGGAATCTAGACTGGAAATGAAAGCAGAGCACTGTGCTCCGAGGTGAGCAGCTGGGGTGGATCCCATCTCTCCCCATTTTCTGCCCAGTTAGAGCAGCCAGGGCTTGTCCACAGCTGAGAGCTGCTGTCAGACAGGAAAAGTGTGGATTTGCTTGTACCTGGTGCCACATGTCAACTCCCTTTACAGCCCTTTACAGCCAGGCCTGCTGCTGGCTCTGGAAGAAGCCTGGAAAATCAAGGCATTAAATGGTACTCTGTAGAAGGGATCTATGTATCAGAAGATCGGTAAAGAAAATGGATTATTATAGACCTTCTAATAGTACAGAAATCTTTGTAGTTGGCCGTGACCTAAGTAGACCTTTGTGTAATGATGAGAACAGACATTAGTATACACCAGATATTAGATTTTACAATCAATTTTATTAATTTTAATTGATTATAAAATAATGGGGGATACATTTAAGGAGCCTCTGCTTAATTCACTGTAATTATAATATGCTTAATTATTATAAATTTGATGGGGCAATAAAGGTGTTAAAATAAATAGAACAGTAGAGGTGCTCATTAAAATTGCATCTGACCTCTATTGCTGGAGTGAATGCAGTAAAATTGGCTGCAATGTGGTAGCAGTGGGAGCTATTAATTCCCAATTCACAGGTCTTGGCAAGCATGATGCAAATAAAGTCAAACTTAACTATCTATCTCACACGAAAGACCAGAGAGGACTTTGCTGAAAGAACAGTAGCCTGTGACTCGGTGATAATTTCAGTTGTGCAGGTGCTGCAAACATGGGGCTTCAGACACTGAAATCTTGTGCACGTGTGCTTCATAGCAATTTGTAAAGAAAGATACTCTTGTAAGTGTGTTGCACTCTGCTTTGGCGCGTACATTTGATTCGGAGCACTATTTAGACATTTGGATGCTTATCCAGACCCTGAGCAGTTGAACTGGAAATCTTTCAAGAACTGACGTTTGAAGACTATTTTAGATCCTTGTTGCCAGACCCAGAGAAGGTTTTGCAATCTGGAAACAAGCAATGATTTAGGGCCAAATTTACAATTACATTGTTGTTCTCCTTTGGGTAGGGAAGAAGTTCGGTTTGCTTCTGTGTTTTGAAAATTGTCTTGGTGGGTTGTTCCCCCCTCCCCATATATCCTTAGACGCTATGAGCATGGAGTGTGGAAGGGGGGAGGACCCTGAGGCTCTGGACCGAGTTAAATGTGCCGCTGCTGCTGCTGCTGCTGGACTCTTTGGTGTCTCTTCTGGACACTGGTTTCTGCTTCTCTGAATGCCCTTAGGAAATGCTGCAGCAAGTTTGTGTATGTTAGTGCTCTGAAAATGTGGATTTTGTTTTTTGAAGTGGACAGTGGTCCCAAAAAAAATCATTGGGCGATTTTTTTAAAGCCAGTTTGCCTATTCCTGAAAAATCGAACTGCATGGGTTGGAAAGGAGGACGTTACAATGTTTGTGAAGAATTTTGTGTATTATAGACAGTTTGTTTCCACCRAGATATACAAAATAGCAAACACTCCTTTTCTGGCGTGTTTTTTTTCTTGCTACTGAGAATCCAGTCCTTGCATTTTCTGCCCGAGTGGCAGGGCAGTGATTTCTCAGAAGGGACGCCTGCATCATTCATCCCACCGCAGCAGGGTGGTTGGGGTTTCCTTAGTGCTGTCAGGTTATTCTGTCCGGGCGTGGGCTGCCAGAAGCCAGTGTCGACCTYGGGATATATCTGTGCCCTTAGCAGTTGCTTAAAAGGGCCCTTCATTTTTGGCTGCTCCCAGTGCCGAAGGCYGTGCTGAGCACGCCTGTGTCCTGCAGCACGTGCCGAGCACGGAGGCACAGGAAAGGTGGCTGTTGACCTTTCTGGCCCTCTCCAGTGGATGCAGTGTCCTCTGCCCACTTCCGTCCTTTCAAGCGCGGTGGGCAAACTGGCCACATCCAGGGAAGCGCGCAGAATTGCTGCTCCCTGCCTTACCGAGGTTCTGCTTCACGAACATGTCATCCTCTGCAGAGCATTCATTTGTATATAGGTGAGCAGTTCTTCAAGTGAGTCTGGCCAGAGGATAGGAGCTGGCACTTAGCTTCCTCCTTCGCTGTGAATGTAGTTGTGGACGAATGGTAATTTCCACATTAAATGTGAAGGAGGCGTTTTATCCTATTGCAACGGCACACTGTTTTGCATTGATTTGGTGAGAGGGCATTCGCACTTTCTGGGAGTGAGGAATGGGTCTCAATAGGATATTCCTGTCTCTGAATGCAAAATTCCTATTTCTGCCTGCTATAGCCCATATATTCAGACTCATTTTTGCATGGCACTTAAATGGACCTGAATATTTCACCAGCTAGCAAGATAACACTACAGCTTGTTTGGTATTTTGTAATCAGTTATTAGGACAGGGCTTTGCTGAAATAAAATATGAGGGCAAAGGAAAGTAACATGCCTGTGGCATTAGAATGCTGTTAGCAAGCTTGAGGCACATCAGAGAGATTGGTCCTGAGAGTAACATTCGCTGCCTTTCTGCTTTTGAACTTTTTTTTTTTTTTTTTTCATTTGCCTGTTTCTGAGGTCTGGGATTTATCCTGAATTTAAGAACTGACGGGTTTTGATCATTTGAATAGGTATCACTGTTCAGCGGGGAATACATGTGCCAGCTGAGATGTCTCTTAAAGCCAATTTGTACTACCAGTTATATGAGATGATTTCTCGAGACTGTAATGTATTTCAGCTTCAGATTCTCCACCTGTATTACGGCGTTCATCTCCTGGTCCTCCCAACCTGAATTGCATTACTCTCCCTTCCCAGCCCCCCCAGCTAGTGCCCCAGTCATTTGAGCATGTTCTTTGGTGTGAATACACATTGAACCACAGAAAAATGACATTGTAAGATTAAGAATCTGACTTTGATTTACTAAGGCAGAGAACTCATAGAGCCGCAATCATTTCTTAATCCAAACCTCATCTTTTTGTGCTGAGGACGTGCAGTTTGCCTTCAGGTAAGCAGAATCACCCCTGCTATTGAATCTCCAGCTTTTAAGCATGTAGCAACTCCGTGAGCTTCTCTGTATATAACTGATGGCCCAATTCTGATGCCTTCACTGTGTTGAAGAGCAGAAGAATTGAGTTCATAGTTAGTAATTGTTGCGCACAAATCAGAACTATTTATAGGTAATGCGTATAAAGAAGACTTTTCCACTATAGTAGTGCTTATTCATGAGGCCTTCTCTGATGATCACATTTATGCACTTTGGTAGGATGGCTGTGAACTGTGAATCTGGGAAGAGATGCCCAAGACCTGGGATTCAAGCTACTGGTATCCTGAGTTTCACAAGCTAGACATTCATCTGCCTGAAACTTGGTTGTTTCCTATTGTGCTTCTAGAAGGGTCTTTTTTTGTCCCCAAAAATTTTAGTTGAAAGTTGGGAAGGGGGCGGTTTCAGGCATGCAGCCTGAAAGATAAAGAATGATACACTGATCCTGGAGAAGCTGGTGGGAGTGGAGGCAAATATTGGTGGCTGGCCGRAGAACTTGCCTGCCTCCTTTATTAGAGAAGGCATTTACCAAATTTTACCTCCCAGTTAATAACTTTCTAGGGAGATGCACTCTTAGCTGCTCCATAGAAAGATACAATGGCAGTCACTGTTGTCTCCACAGCTTGTATAGACGGACCCAATTTATCTGTAAGCTGTGGAGCCACATTGCCAGTCCGGCCAGGCAGCCTTGGTAAGAACTCAGTTAGTCCCTGCTCATCTGCAGCTGCACTTCTTGGTGGTGGAGCGTGCTAGTCTGGGTTTGTCTGTTTGAACTACAAGTGCAATGTCTATTAGAAAATGCAGAAAGAAACCAATCTGCAGTCTTGCAGATAACACACAGAACGCATGACATATTCAGACATACTTGACTGATCCTTGTGGACCCGATTTTACCCCATTTCCCATGCATCTGTCCATAAAGAAGAACCATGAAAGGAAAGGAATGGTAGGAATGAAACATTTGAAGAATGCCTTCAAAGATCCCATTAAACCATCCTGCTGGAAACTGTAGCCTGGCGCGATAGGTCTGGTTCAGATTTTCCATGTATTTGAAGTCTTATGTTGAAGAATGAAGCCTCTGTTTTAAAGAAACGAGTCCCTAAGTGGAAAAAGAAAGAGCCCAGCTGTTAGTAAGGCACTTAAGGTTATTTTGCTTTTTATTGGTTTTTGTTTTGTTTTAAATCCTTCCGGTAAGAGTAGCTGATACTGCTAGTTGTTGAGTTGTTTAGAGAAATCTGTCATGTCTGAGTGGGAGCTCACCTCATGGGTGGCGAGGTCGGGGAAACCTGGCCCTCAACTGTGTGCCTGGGTGTGCAGTGGGCACGCTGCATTGTCCCTATCTATTACTGCAAAGCCTAGTAGTGCAAACATAAGTATTGATCTTAAGTATGTCCCTGGCATGTGAAGCAATAAAGAAAAGGAGTGAGAGACCAAAACATCCAGGAAATGTTCAGTGTTTCCGAAGTATTGGTTTGAAGGGGTTGAAGTTTGCCTGGTGGGGGAAGCATCCATATTTTGGTTCATGTTTACAACTAAGCATGTAGCTCTAAATCCATCTAGTTACAAAACACATCCTTCAAGTCCGTGTGTTCTTGTTGGTACCTGGTGACCATTTTAATGATGCTTTGCCCTTGCTCCCTCTAAAGGCAAGGCCACGGTCGAGCATGCAGTGGTGCAGGAGACAAGGATGTCTTTTGTGGGTCTTGATGTATTTACTCTTCTGCTGCCCAAGGAGGGGCCACGGCAGCCCTTGTTATCAGGCTGTCAGAAGAATTAAGAATCAAGTAGTTGCATGAGCAGCAGGATGATTGAAGGCCGGTTTCCGATGGACTTTTATCTCGTAATTGATTTCCTCTGTGGGTTTGTGCTGTCTAATGAGGTGTGAGCTAACATGCCAGCCTTCCCCGCGGTGGGAGGTGAGAGAAGCCAGGCGCCTCTTCGCTACGCGGCTGCAATCTCCTCACTGAACTTATGGGAACTTGGTATTGTTGAGACCTCTGCCCTGCTGTCAAATTTGCTTGAAATTAGTGGGTTTCAAAAGTTATTAGAAGGGGGACAGATAGGCAAACACACACAGGCAGGGTGAACTTCTGTACCCCTTGCTCTTTGAAAATTAGGCTTAAAAAAAAAAAAGAAACTGAGAAATTGCTTTGGTCTTAAAAGCTTCCTTGGTCTGTATTAATCCTAGGATGGGGGAGTGGGCAGGGAGGGGTTGGAGAAGGCAGGGCAGGAAAAACGTGATTATCATGATTATAATTCCATGCTAAAATACTCTCTCTTGCCTGAAGTGCTGACAAGTGTGTTGGTAACTGCAAAGGTTCCCAAGGACTTAAGCAAATAAACAAAAACCGGTGTCCTGGAGCCACGTTTGGGAGTGATTTAGTTTCTAGCACTGTCTGAAACTAGAGGAAGCTTCCCCATGCCTGTTGCTCAGCTTCCCCAGGGCCAGCTGATCTCTGCCTGCTCTCCCTGGATAACCATTTGCTGGGAAGACTGGAAGTAGGTTGGGCTCTCTGGCCTGGAAGGGAACTGTTGGAATGGGGAAGAGCAGTAGATAATATCTATTAGCACTTGAGAGTCTGGAAAACCATTTTACTCGTTTAACCCTTGAGTAAAACATGGATGTTTACGCAAACCTTGGGAACCCTAAATGCTCTATTAAGCCGGTTCAGATTTAAAAGAGAGTTCCTAAAGGTTTGGAGGCTGTACACAAGTGTCCTTTCATCCATTAAGCAGTATGTATCCTCAGGCATCCACACAGTTAATAGTGTTAGCCCCAGTGGAAAGCCTCTTGAGGCGTTGCTGGCTGCACTAGAGAACGTGGATCATTTAAACATTAACAGCTTTGGTTATTAATTATTGTGGAAAATGTGGGGGTGGAGAATGCTGAACTGGAAATGTTGTCCCACGACGTATTTTTCCCTTGCTGCATTATCAAATCCATTTCTGCCGTAAGCCGAGCGAAGTGCTTTTAGAGCAGCGTGATGGGGAGCAGAGGTTATTTTGCCTGCTGCTTGGCTTACAGGTTTTCTCTTGACAATGATGTTGGGGTATCTTTTCTGTGGGGTATACAGATGACAGGATTTAACTTCATTTAATTTAGTGTGAGCTCTGTTTTCAGCCAGTAGGAAAGTGTCTTGTAAAAATTGTGCCTTGAACACATCCTGTGAGATGGCATAGCTTGGGGATGCTCTGGAAGCTCTTAGGGACTGGAGCTGTGCTTGTGGTGAAGGCTGGCTCGGCCCCTTCTCTGTGGGCTTTTTGGCTAGCTCACTGAGCCAGTTTTGTCACGTCATTTCACTTCCCCGTGTCTCTCTGAATTGGGTTTGATAATACTGATGTTAAATTCAAGCACGGTGCTGTCTAAAGTTGAGGTGTTTGAGCAATGAGATGCCTGCTGTGGTCAGTGAGAGGTGTTTTCCCCTCAGGTATGCAGAAGAGTTTGGAACCCTGTACCTTCACCCAGTGCCGGGCTCCTAGGACGGCACGGCCAGAAACATCACACCAGCAGGCGCTGGGGACCGAGTGTTTTGGAAAATCAAACCTGTATGTTAGTGCTAGAAAGGGAGACTTGAGCTCCCTCGAAAACCTGGCCTCCACCTTGAGTGTTGAGGCCTTGCAAATACGCCCATGCATCAGTACTCACAAGCCTTCAAACCCTTTATGTTGTCAACCAGGGTTGCGTTGAGCACCTTTGGTTCTTGAATTTGGCTCAGTCTTCAGCAAAGCCTGTTTGCGAAGCAGGGCTGGGTTGTGTAGGATGTCCAGGGTGACTCACCCGCTCGGTGGTAAATAAGCTCTGCCTCTTGCTTAGTTTGCATCCAGCTAATACAGCTGTAATTACTGAATTGTATTTCCTGGACACTTGGAAGTAATTAGCTCAATATAAAACTAATGTGTCTTGCCAAATTTAGGCTTAAAATTATTTCTACAGTTGGGTGCAGTAATCTTCTATTAGATTTAAGGGTTTTTAAAAAATATTTCACTAGTGCCTGGCTTGATTAACTCGTAATGTTGTAAGGCTTATTTGTTGAGGGGGTATAGAGATATTAAATGAATTTGGAATTAAATAGATGCTGGCTAAATTCCCAAGCCCCAGTGATCCCAGTGATACAGAGTCTGGGCATGCAATATTGTTGCTGGCTTACTGAAGCTGAGTGGAGGTATAAGCTATGAGAATATGTGAGGCTGGATTTTTGAGGGGTTTATTTCTGGAGCTCTTTCAGCAAAAACTAGCCTTACGTGAATAGTATACTTAAAAAACTACTTTCCACCCCTGCTTTCTTATTAGTTAATGGCAGTACTCAGCTGAGGTTAGAAAGAGGGATTTGCGACTAGCTGTTTCCCCACCTAGTTAGGAGAGAAGATGAGGATTTCAGGAGGCAAGCTAGTAACTTCAGGTAGGAAGGACCACTGGAGATGCAGGGGGATGAGCGAAGTACTAAGCAAGTCCTGGCAGAAGTCAGCTATAAGAGAAGAGCTTTGGAGACGTCGGTGTCGTAACACATGGGCACATGGGCTTGCCTTTGTGTTAAAACTTCCACATGTTTAGACAAACGGCCTTAACATGTAGCTTGTGCCTGGACAGTGACACTGTGGGCTGGTTTGGGAGCTCTGTGAATTTAGTTTGCATGGCTTCTTTCTGGTTTGTGAATCATAATTAATGATAATGAGCCCTGAAGGCAAAACCAAAAGAGTGCATGGACGTGGGTGTCTGCACCACCAAACCCGGCATGCAGCTGTACAGCTGRACTGGAGAGCAGCCTGATCTGGTCGCTGCCCAAGGGACTGGTGCCGTCGTGCTGGATCTGCAGGACAAGCCAGGCACTAACAGCAATTTAATATTGTTGTCAACAGCAGGATTAGGCGCAGCATCACTGGATTTGTGTGGGAAGAATTCCTGGGGAAAGCAGATACGATTTTTTCAGAGCAGCTCCATACCATATATTGGTGGGGTGCAAGTCTTCCTTGTTTTTTGTTTTGAAGGGTTTTCAAGGTTGCCTTCCAGTTTTAGATATTGAACAAGGATGGAATTATATACTGTATGTTAGATTTTCATGATTGGAGGGCTGCTTTCTCTTGGTTTCTTCCATAGTTTCTGGTGCACTGTTTGGTGAAGTGTCTATAGGAAGCAGCATACGTGTCTTAAATGCTGTAACATGAATGGGCTCATGAGCCTATTTCGTTGACTCAATTGCTGGGTCAAGCTTTCAGTGTGACTGTATTGTCAATATTGGCAATTGCAAGTGGAGGGGTTATAAATGTTCTTAATYGGTGCTCTGTTCTGTACGGCAGAAAAATGCCTCTTGCTATTAATTGATCTATAAAATTTTTCCTGTGATAAAAATTGACACCCTGCTTTAAAAATGTGTATGTTGCACGTGTGCCCACATTTGGAAATAAATTCCTCATGTTTATGTGTGTGAGCACAAATGCGCATATGTACAAGCCGTGCATCTGTCCACATGTAAGTATGTAAAGCTGCTGGGCATTTTGCCTTGTATTTTTTTTTTACAAGAAAGGACAAATTATAGAAGTGGGTATTGTATTAATACATCTGTTAAGGGATATGAAAAATATAGTAGTGATGCTTTGTGTGGAATGGAAATTCTGTTGTAAACATCCGAATCCCAAATAGCTCTGCATTTTCATCAACTGGACCCCACCTCATACAGATTCACATAGATCATAAACCCTCTGTCACCACTACTGGGTTGTCTCAGCATCCCCAAAACAGCAGTCTCTGCTGTATTCCTGTCACCATCAAGAATGGGACTTGAATTATTCAGAAAATCTGAGTATATTGCTACTTTATTTATTTATTTATTTATTTGCCCTGAACAGTTTTTGTTTTGGGTACGCAGCAAAGTAAAAGTCTTCCCCTGACCTTGCAGGGCTTCAGAGATAGATGAAGGCGCGTGTTCTTGAAGGCAGCTGGGAATTTATGGTGTTCGAAGAGACTCRGGCTCCAGTGTGGGTTGTTGGCAGCATTGCTGATAATCACAACGTGATAGCAACTGGGCTGTTTTATTTAAGATGTGTTTCAATCTTATTTTCTTGCGCTGTAAGGTTATGTCTTTGCAGGCTATCAGAGTTCAGAAGGGAGAGAGGAAAAAAAATCCCAACCCAGAAGCCTTTGTTTCAAAACGTTGCAAGCATAAATCTTTTTTGTTTTATTTTTGATCACCTGATGTTTTTCTAGATCTTAGGAAAAATGGGCAAGTTGTTCATAGAATGTACCCACTGCTTGTCTAAAGCCCATTTGTATGAAACAGAGCACTGTTGTCTCGCAATCTGTTGGAGCAATACCTTGCTAATTCCCTGGATTAGCAGACCTCTCGCGTATGCTTGCATTTTAAGAGTTAGCAAATGTGGTGAACAAATGTTTCACAAAAGCCAGGAAAATGCATCGCAAACCGTGTTCTGTCTTTTCAATATTCATTTTAATTGCTGACAGTCATATTCCATGGAGGATACAGTAGCATATCTCTTGTATACGCAGTAGGAGTGTGGTAGTACATGTCCTAAAGCATTTGTTTCTGAACCACAGCAGAGAGTTAGCAATGGTAGCAAAATGTTCTGCTGATGTATTGTTGATCAAAAAATGTGTAGTAATGGCATCCCTAATGTAGTTGCATCAAAGATTTCCTCGGTTATTGAATGTGCAGTCATCCGTTCTCAGTCAGCATCTCTCTGAGGCCTTGCAGCCAAACACAGTGGATACACAAGGTCAAAGGAAGAGGTGCCCTGAGCTGAAATGTGTAAAGCCTTCTAGGGCTGCTTGCAACGCAGGACACATGCGGGTTAATTGTTTCACCTAAACAGACATACTCAATTAGAACTTATCTATGCAGAATCTAATGATTTTCAACTGCGTATAGATGCTTATGCTATACGGCTTGTTGTAGTTTATTTCCATGAATATATGAGACTAACCGTGACTGATGGGAGCTCACTTGTTGTGGTGGAAATGTATCCATGCAGGCAGGTTTCACTGATTTTTAACTACATCATTTTTCAAACTAGCTGAATCTGTTTCAGACCTGTGAGTCAGAGTCCATAGCATTTGTGGGAGCTGGGGAGSGCAGGGAGAGCAGACACATCGGGCAAGAGGAAGGAGTAGGTTATGTGAGTTTTTTAAAGAAAATATAGCAGCGATGCATTTCTTGCAGATGTATTTTTTGGAGGAATTTGTAGATGCATGCTACATACATAAAATACATGTAGCAGAAGTTGATTAATAGGTATCTCTGACATAAAATGTCCAGATCTATTGCTCCTCGGCTTGGGTTTGGTTTTGTTTTTTTTTTTCTTTCTTCTAGCCTGGCTTCTTGCTGAGGGAACAGTATACTGCAGATTTAGGATTCAGGGAATAGCTGCAGGGATTTTTTTTCTCTTTTTTGAGTTAGGAGTACATAGACTTCATTTTCTTGGTCTGGATTTTGGTGTATATGAAATCCATGTCAGCGTCTGAACTTACAGGATCGGCGCAGGCTCTTGGTCTGGCCTTTGTGGCTTTCCTGGGTTGTAAGTGATTTTTACAGCTCAGAGAAATATGGATCAATAAATAAGCAAAGACAAAATATCTGGTGTCAGAAGGCATTGTATTTCATTGTCTACCCATAAAGAAAAAACCTACATGGAATCATATACAAATAAAACAACATGCTTTTTAATTGCATGGACAGCTTCATTACACTTTTATAGCATGTATCTATTTACATCTCAATATATATAACTGAATTGCAGGAAATAGTCCATGTATATAGTTTAATTTTAAATTCCATATAAATTACATTAGCATAAAATCTGTTAGACACTACGAAAGCGTACATGGGTTTTAGCTCCCTTTCGGTTTCACAGGGCTATTCCCCTGCTTTCCCCACCCTGCCAAACATAAATATATCTTGTTGCTGTCTCATGAAGTGATCACGAGGCCTGAGGTACCCTCATAAAATGGATTTTAAAGCCTGCTAATTATACAGCATGAAATCGGTCCCTGGCCGTGTGTCCCCTTTGCCAGAGGCTCCCCGTAGCTGGGCCTTGGGACGGCAGTCGCCCAGGGACGAGGGCCTTTCCTTGGCCTCTGGGGCCAGGTGCAGGGCTCCCTGGTCTGCTAAGGAGGGGATGGGCCCTGCTAACGAGGGGAATGATCCTGCTAATGAGCGCAGCTGGGCTGGGTCCAGCTAACGAAGGTGCTGCTGGGCCGGGGCTGTAGGAGGCCAATGCCCGGCCCCTTCCTCTCAGGGCAGTGCTGCCGCCCTGGGACGAGGCCTCCTCGGCGTGGGCTGACCGGCAGCGTGGCAGCACCCAGGTATTTCAGCCGGCATTGGGGCTGTACCCCCCAGGGGTGTTGTGGGACCCCCGCCTGTGGGACCCCCTGTGCGGTCGGCACCGCCATTGCGGAGCTTGGACGGGGGAATCCCATGAGGCGCCCGTTGACATCCATAGGTGCTGGCTCTTAATAGCTGGCTCTTAATCCTCTTTAGCATAAAATCTGTGTCTGTGAAAGGGAAAAAGAAAATTCCTTGGGGGGGGAGGGTTGAATCCACGAGGGATGTGGGCCTGTGAGATGATGAGATTATAATCAATCATACCTGCTGTCCTGACTGCAAAAATGGAAGCTTTTCATTAGAGCCGCTCTGTTGCATTCTGGGTTTGGGAAGGTACTGAAATGCATCCCTGAAGCTGAGCACGTGAGTAACAAGTGTTGATGTAATAACTTTGTGTTTGTTTCTATTTAAATCCCTTATCATCTCTGGTGCTGGGCAGAGCATGGCCTTGGCTGGCCTGGCGTGAATTAGGGGCTCGCTGCAGCGTCTAATTTGTTATATTTTCCAGACTTACATTGCATGAAGTTTTTGAGTTGTTACTAAACTTTGACATTGGAGAGCTACTGGACAGTTTTTTGTCTAGACCCTGCTCTTCCCCCTGCCAGGCCTGTGTGGCCTCCCCAGGAGTTCAAACTCGAACAAATCTGGCTCTTGTGGGTGTCGGGGCGTGCAAATCACACACATCCTCAAGCGCTTTATTAGCCCTGTAGTGCGAGGCTGTAGTTTGAGAAGTAGCTTGCTGGGAAGGGGTAGAGGTAGGAGCGCAGCCATTTAATTCATTTTAATGAGACTCCCGGCACACCTCTCCAGGTGCTCTCGTGTCAGGTCTTTGGAGATGTTGTGCCTTTGTGACAGGAGCGTGCCGCGCTGAAGAGGATCTGTGGAGATAACAATAGGATGTCAAAATGAAGTGAAACAAGGGCAGGGCAATTTTATGGAGATGCCATAACAGGAGGAAAGTATGGGGGGCGGGGGGAGAATTTAAACTGTCAGTACAGATTTACTGAAGGCTTTCCAATGTCAACTAGAAGAAATGTCAGCACGACTGACTTGGCAATGTCAAGGTGATGGCAGAATGAAGTCCGATCAACTTGGGAAGCACCTCATGCTCCGGCTGCGGAGACAAGCTACTGTCAGCAAAGATGATGTCAGGATGATAATTATTTTGCACATTGTGGTTTAAGTAGGCCATTGTTTCTGTTGAGGTAATTTGAATTTAGGATAAAGTAGGGGAATACTCATTCGAAGATAAAAGCCTCCAAATTGTGGCTGCTTTCTGTGAGAATGCCAGGAGTTTCAAACCCAGACAATGAGCCTGCTGCTGTGAAGCAGGGCGCCTGGCTGCCCTGGGGACTGTACACTGAATGCGGTGGGTATGGTCGAGGCCTCGGGTGATCTGAGTTGTGGGTCCGCTTGGCTTCTGCATAATACGGGAGGCACATTTTCACTTCTCTCTTAAACTCTGCCTAGTGAATATGAGGGCAAATGACGGAGCAGAGGAGAAAACTGATACCACGTGGGAGTGCAGCCATTAATTTGGGCAGGTGAGATGGAGGTATTTGAGGATGAACAATTGTAATTCACTGTCACTAATGAAAATAAATGTGTCTATGTGTGATATTGGTGAAATAATTGGTGCTGAAACAGCTAGCTGTGTTGAAAGTCACTGGGTGTGTAGATGGCAGAATAAAGTGGCGGCAGAGGCTGTTCCCACCTCTTAGCTCTGTTTTAGGATGCTTGTAGAGTTGAATGGAGACCTGAGGAGTAACAAAAAGAAGCATAATGCGTTACTGAAATGAAAATTTGGGCTCTTAGCTGTTCTGTAGTTGTAGGGTATGGATTTGGTAGTAAACTGCCACACAGTAAACGGCAGGCCTGGGGTGCACAGCTCACTGTCAGCTCGCTCTGCCTGCCTCTGCCCGCTGCTGAGGCGCTCTCGGATGCTGCCACATGCACTTCCCCCGCGATGCTGTCATCCAAGTGCTACTGTGTCTGGCACCCTTTCCAAGAAGGGATTTCCCTGTTAGTTAAACAATTGCACTCGCTCTCTGCGTGTCCTTTATCACAAAACAAACAAACAGGAAAAAATGCGCTGGAACAGACAATCTAAGGACTAGCAATCCGATAATAAATCCTCTGTCTTTCCACACACACTCAGTGCCAGCTGTAGACTAATTAAACTCAATAGTTCACAGGTGTTCCTCGGAATGACTAACGCAAGAGCACTCTCCTCTTTAGGGCTCATTAACATCTTTTTCAGAGCTCTTTAAATTTTATACACCAGCAACACTGAGCTAAACCAGATGAAAGATAGTAGAAAGGGACTCAAGCTATTAAAAGAGTGCTCTCAGTGTTAGCACAGGCTACATCCCCACTCAGTTCAACAGTTTATGCATTTTGATGGGTGAATCTCTTGGAGACCGGTGTAAGAAGAAAATCTGCTTTCTTAGAAGCATTCAAATTTCTGTAGCCAAATGAAATTCTTGTCTCTGGAGCTCATTATATAATTTTACATGCTATCAGGATGCCCATGGTGTGTGCACACACGCAGGGGCAACAGAAGAAGAAAGTCTGTGGCCAAATGAAACAGATTTAGCTATTTTGTTAAGGCTTGTAATACCTTCCCAGGGAGAAGTAAACAGAAAGCAAGACTTCTTCCAGACCTCCCTGCTTATTGAGTCTTCCTCTGGGCTTTGATTGATCTAATGGTAATTTCTTTAGACTCTAGTGTTAGAGAACTGGACTGCCTACCCCTAGTCTGGTTTTAATGTGACACAGTTGCAGCAACAAGTGCTTCCAGTTCCAACCTGCTTCTGCTAATTTTGCTGCGTAGCAAGAGCTCACRTTTTACCAGATCTCACAGACTTGTGTAGGTCTGTGGCTGGACTAGCTTATCTGTGCACTCATCTACTCATCTTTGTTCCTGTTCCTTTTGCCTTTTTTCGTCTGTCTTACAGAATTAAATTTAAATTTTTGGAGAGCTCTCATAATGGTTAAGAATGGCAGAGGAAAGGAGGTTTTTAGTGTTGTTTTCCCAGGTTCCCTAAAAACCTCCTCTCGTGGAGCTGGCCCAGACTCCATGTAAGCCTGGTGCGCAGCTTTCCTCCTCGGAGAGAAAGCTTCTCGGCCGGAAACCAGGCAGAATTATTGCACTCAGACCAGGCAGCCTGGAGAGAGGAACTACTTTGCCTATGTACACTAGATAAAAAATACTTTAACCCCATCAACACTAACTCGGTATACCTGATTTCTTGAGTGCTTTACTATCCTGCCTCAGCCACGTGCTTTCCAGCAGACTGGGATTGTTCATGTGTGGATACACTAGGCAGAAGTGTTGCTGGTTTAGCAGAGTTACTAATTGAAAATAGTTCCTAGACTTCATGGCTCTTGTAAGATTCTTTTGTTTCTTCAATTGTACTCTCTTACACTCTTTCCTAGACAAGAAAACCACAGTGATTTACCTAAATCTTAAACAGATTTATTACTGACTTATGCTAAATTGATGTAAGATATCCTCAAATCAAAATAATATTTCCGACATGAGGGAACTGCACCAATTTAATGAAATAATTTTCTAAATCAATTCTATCTCATCAGTACAATTTTACTGTATGCATAAAAGCTTATTTAAACTGCTACAGCTTTTGGTGTGGCTATGAAGGGGAAAAAGCTTTCATTCTCTTAAATATCAGATCTGTGAAAAAAATTTGTGTTTTCAAATAAAAAATTATATTCAGGGGTAGTTCAGTCTAACTATCTTTCTACTAATTCTCTTTCCTGTGGCACTCTCACTGGTAGGTCTGAAGCAGCCTTCAGAGAAGGATATAATTATTAGCTTATGTTGTATACTTGGGGAAACTGAGGTACAGACTGAAATGAGATTTGAGAGTTCGCTGGCCTGGCTGTGGAGAGGAGTCGTCTCCCAGTCCAGTACTCTTTCCACCAAAGTTGTGATGCCTTCCCTAAACACTGCTTTGTTTCCAAAAATGTGGAGTACCCAGGTGAGGTGAGTCTGAATGAACTTCCAGAGTTGGCACTGGATGGATGGTTTGGATTTGGCTTATATAAATCTGATCAATTTAGGAAAACCCTAAAATGCTTTCAGTGTGTTTGCATTGAGGTGATGTTGTGTACAGAAGCCACTGTTTCAGAGATTGAGAGAAAAGCAGCAGGACAAGTACGTATTTTCATAAGGTCCCATGATTTGATTTGTTACCAGTTAATGGCATTATTTAGTGAGTAAAAAGGTAAAACTCCAAAAGGTGCAGCGCACGAAGCTAAAAATGTTAAGCAAAAAGTAGGCAGAATATAAGAAATCCTTTCCTGACCCCAATCCCACACATCCCTGGGTATCATTGCTTGTGACATTGATTTGAGGGTATTTAATGAAGAAAAAGACTTCACAGTTTCTGTGTTGGAGACATCTCTGTGGCTGGCATCCAAAAGCTCATTTGCACACCAGTTCTGAAGTTAAATGAATTATTTGACAATCAGCGTAACACTAAGCTGAAGCAGTAATACGATGGGGAAGTGCTTTACAGACAGCATTGCCTTAGTTGCTTCTCCTCCCTTTTCAAGATGAGGGAATGGTTAAAAATAACGTAGTGATATTCAGTGGTATTTAACTAATGAGGGTGAAAAACTTGGGATCTCACCATGTGTGGGCTATTTTTCAGTGGCCAACGGTAGAATTCCCATTACTTCAAAACTCAAGTTCAAAAGTAAATGAGCAGATCTGCTGTTGAGAAAAAGACTTGTTAGCAAAGGCAAGTTTAGCTGAGTTCACTGGTATTTTTAATCTGATTTTAAGGTAATTTTGAATTATCTGTATGAGTGTTTAGATATGTGTGTGCAGTAACTCTTACTTATCAAATAAGACTTCTTTTAAGATGTGTTGAAAATGTTTTTCTACATTGAATTTGGGGGACAAAATGTTTCTAAACACTAGAAATGGGCCAGCATATCAAAAGAGGTTGAAGATGACAATATAATCAGTTTTCTTCCTGCTCAACAAAGAAATGGCCTGATGATTTCTTCACTATAACAGCAATATAAAACATGTCTTTTTAAAAGAACATAGTATGGGTTCTCTGCATGTACTTTTGTATCTTTGGTCCACAACGTGACTTCTATGTAAACCTTGCATGCACGTGATTCCTCCCCCCCTCAATTATTGGATTACACTAGATAGTGTATTAATGTTTTGCACTCAGCAGGAAACAGATTGTTTTTACAATTAAGTAGAAGGTTATCCTGATGCGTGGTTCTGGCAGTTGAACACACCTCACTGTTCATTGTTTCATTTTTTAACCACCCTTTTCCAAAATGAAACTGTCTAACTTGAGATCCCATTGGGTTTTGTTTTGCAGTCAGGCATCTTTCTCCATTTTAGATGATTGGTGGTACACATGATCAAGGTAGCTTTTAAGTCTCTTTTTGGTAAATTAAAGAATTAGAGCCTCCATCCCAAATTGGGTGTTTCTAATGCCTAAGTGCACATGGACTTCTTCAGATACTGTCTTGTAAGTGAGCCCCTCTCTCTTTAATAAGAGAGTTGCTTTTATCGGATTTAACTAAATGTGTGCAGCAGAATCTGCTGGGTAGTGAGGATGTATGTGGGTAGGATTTGGGAAACTTGGGGATTCTAGTATTAATGGAGCAGCTGAAAAGTGCAAATGCCCAGATGCAAACTCCAAACAGCTGTATACAGTATATACAAGATTTTTCGCCCCGCTCCTTTTCTAAGCATATTCTACAAACTCATCTGAATATAAGTTAGTTTAAGAAGTAATTATTTTCCCTTAAAATGAAATGCATTAAGTACCACATGATTTAACACAGCTTCCGAGCTCCTTATCTATAGAGATAAAAAATGATGTTAAGGTGACTCTTTCTTCAGTAGTAGTTTCAAGATTATCTCTTACCCTTAGGAGTTAATAGGGAGTGAGAGATCTATGTCTATTTATGTGATAAAATTAATTCCAGCGTAAGATGAGAGTAAAGCCCAAATACTTGGAAGTTTAGTCTCTTGGTTTTATTTCTAATGAACTGAATCCTCCTCTTCTTCTGGATTCAAGGAAATAATACAGTACTGAGATATAACTTCAGTAGTTTTTTCAAAGGGAAGAGTCAAGCTCTTCTTCGAAGGCCAAATTATTTCTATCTCACTGTTAAATAAATCCTAAAGCAAATATCAGCAGTGCTGTACCACATCCAAAGTGATACCCCAATCTGGACAAGTAAAATGTTAATTTCTATATAGCTTTATGCCTTCAATTTTGTAGCAAATCACATATTCAATGTCAAAACTCCACTTTTTAAAGTGCCTGATAATTTTTGGACTTTGCAGATTTTGGTTGCACAGTATAAAGCCGGTAGGTTGGCTGGGCTGGGGTGATCCTTTTTGTGAACCCAAGCCAGCAGACGTGTTGGTAGCGTTCAAGCCTGTTCTCTTTGTGCGTTTGGATGCCATCCCCAGTTAGAGGAGCCTGGCTGTCAGTGCAGGAGCYGCTTCTGACAGGGGAGGAACTGCAGTTCATGGGTCTGCGTACAGAAGAGGGGCCGGCGTCCTGAAGGCCTCRTTCGGCTGGTGTTGCCAGGGAGCGCGTCTGTACACCCGCAGAATTGCTGACTTGTTTGGAGGCCTTGTCAGCTTGGCAGTTTGATTTGTGTTGTGACTAATAGGAAAATAAGCAAAAGGAGAGAAGCAGGGAGAAGGCCTTCCCTTTCTTGACTGCATGTGGGTGTATTTATGTGTGCAAATTAAGTGCCATTTCTTGACAGGTTTTTTTTGTTCCTTCATCAAACAGAGGGCAATATACCTSCTTTGGGTTGCTCTCATAAGTGATTCTGCGTGCAACTGTGAGCTCTGCATCCCTCAGCCACCCCCTCCACAGCTCTGCATGTGTAGTTCGTGTTCCTTCTGGGAAGCATGTCGTGGCTCTGTTTTTAGCAGAAGTATTTATTGCTGCTTCTAATTTTCTCCTAGACAAGAGAGACTAATCTGGTTTCTTAGCTGCAGCACCAAGAATCAAGTCATTCATAGATTACCTTGCATGGCTTTGACTTTTTTTTTTTTTTTTGCTTTTTTGTTCTTTGTGGTTGGTTTTTTTGAGCAATGAGGAATTGATCCAGATTCTCTTCCAACTTGACAGACTTTGAATCATGACCCAAAAGGAGAATAATATTTGTTATCTTACCATTCAAAACTAATTGTTGGTAAGTCACAGTCCTGTGGCTTAATTCATTAATGTTTATAAGACATATTGACGCAATTGGATGGAAGTTGCTCTGGAAGCGGGTAGGGCTAGCACTGAGATGCAGCAATCAGGGTACATTAGAAATGCCAAGGCAAATATGCCCAGAAGGCTTGTTTTGATTATTATTATTAGCTTTATGTCTGTCTGTGGATCAGCAGCAACACTTTGATAAGCAAAAACCCTCAGACACTTTTTATTAAGGTGAATTCCCGATTCATTCCACTTAGCAGAACTTCAGTAGTATCTTCCTGTGAATAAGAGTCGTCTTTTCCTTCTCTGCCCTGATGAGTCACTGTTAAGGTTTTTGCCTTGTCCTGTCTCACAGCTGCACTTCTATTTTGGGAAAACTGTTATTTTGGGGATCCTTCTGGATGAAAGGCAGGCAAATTACCATCATTAAATAATAATCCTCTGGAGTCCCAAAATATTACGTATTTTAATGGTGTTGTACAATCTGGGGGATTATAGGTGTTTTATGACCCTCTATAATAGCCTCAAACACAAGAGAATGTTGTGAAATAGGAAAGGGGAAAATACTTGGCAACGCTGCATTTTTTAAGCTAAAAATACTTAAAGCAATCTTGCTTGAATTGCCCCGCAAATTAGTTAGTATATTCTTTCAAAAATCTTTTAAAAATGCTGGACAAAGAACAATGTGACGTTCTGTGCGCAAAGTCAAGTGTTAATGGGGGAAAGCATGATRCTGGTTTCCCTTTATCTGTGCTCCTTGCTCCTCATGATGCTGTGGATCTGACCTGCAGGTCAGGATGGCAGCTGGGGATAATGCACTTAGGTTTGCAAGTAGAGAAGGAGTTTGCCTGGCCGTGGCTAGTCATGAATTAGTCATCCCACAACACCTCCGATTAGCTTAGCCCATTTCAGTGAGCTCTGGTACATTCATTTCTTAATGAATTTGAAGTTGTGATTGTGGCTGACCTCTGTGGGTAGCTGGAATAGTTCTTCCCCACTTTGTTGTACCATATTTCTGTGATGGGGAGGGACATTGTAAGTCAGTCCTCAGAGTTAACTGGCTGGCTGAAAGAGAAATATCCGGCATGCCTTGTAATGTGGGCACAGAGAAGGGTGAGGGTTTTGTTTTAAATTTGTGGCATTTGTAGTGATAGGTTAATGGAGATGTGGGTCACCATCCTGGCAGGGGCGTTAACATTGCTCACCTAGCATTCCACGTTCAGCTGAAATGTTTCATCGTCTGTGTGCTGCRGCGAGTACAGTTCTCCTTGCATGCAGGGAAAGGAGCACCTCTGTTTCTGCTGAAATTCCTCATTTTGAAGGTAGGTTACAAGGCAGAAGTTGGAAGCTATCAGTTAAAACTACATTTCCATAGTGCCCTTCATGCCAAGCCTCTCAAGGCACTTAAGAAAATACTGGAAGCTGTACAGCATGAAATAGCATTGGCACGTCGCTCAAGAAAAACAAACCTCCTGCCTAGATTTGAAAACTGAAAATTTGCAAGACTGATTACTGAGCCTCCAGCCCCAGGAAAGGAGTTAAAAAAAAGGACCGAGTTAGATCAGGGCAATTTGGGGTGTTCTTCAGTGGTGGGGATGACATTTCCATCAGTGCTGATAATTTCTCTGGTAGTTTTCTCTCTGTTTTGCCAACACATCATCATCTTCTAACAACCTAGGCCATTGGATTGGATTTCTCTTTTCTGCAACAGCAGCACAGTGAACCTTCTTCAGTTCTTACTGTTTTTCCCTAGCTTCTGCTAATGTGATTCTGATCTTGGAGATAGCAGGTCCAAACTGAGTTCTCACTTGCTGCACAGTGTCTTGCCTTGTGATATTTTGAGAACGCGGTTCTCCGCCTCTCCAGACTGTAAACAGGAAAAATGTCTCTTTCTTTTGTAAAGCAATCTGACAATCCTGGAAGCCCTGTACTGTATGTGTATATTTACAGAAAAAGTTAACTGCCTTGCAGACATTTCCATTGAAACTCCCTGTGCAGTCATGGTATAGTGGAGCAAACTAATGAGACTTCTTGTGGGCCAAGTAGGTGAGATGAACTTTCATGAGAAACCATTTCAGCCCGAGTGGACATCACTGAAGGCAGTATGGATTTCTGATGACATGTGAAGGTGGAGAGAAAAATCACAACTAATAGGAGTTGCTCATAATAATCCTAGTACAGAAATCAATCAGAAAAGATTTCCTAGTTTTACTGCTAAAATTTATTACAGTCTCATCTAACATGCTTTAGCCCATTTTGTTTTCTTAAAGGGATGTGGAGAGCAGTCAGGTTTTGGTATTTCATCTTTGGCATCATGGGGGATCTAGAAGCAGCAAGCTAACTGGGAGAGAGTTGCTTTTCTTGGTGAAGGGCTGCAGTGGATGATGTTGTCTCCAAGAACTGATTTCTGCCTTTCAATTTGCAAACATGTAAATTTTTCCCCATGGAGGTAGGGAGCCTGATGTAAATCCACTGGCAAGAAGTTGTTCTTCTCAGTTGCCTTTGTAAGAATAATCATCTGAGCATCTACAGTGACATTTGGAGAAGGGGGGGTTCTTGCATGTTTTGGGTTCTGGGCATGTATTTTCATTAGTGTTGGAGAGCAAGAGACAAAATGACTGCTTTGGGCTGTAGGTTGTTGGTAACAAAAGAAAGCCATCTCTACAAGGGGAAACAGGAGAGATTAAAGGAAGAGCAAAAAAACCTAGGTATTGGTTGCTGTTAAACATGAATGTGTCAGAGAGCAGATACACAGTGAGAGAGATGATAGAAGGTGATAAAACCAGTCACCTACCACAAAGCCTCAGTGGTCCTGGCATGAAGAAAGTGAAGTTACTCTGTCACCAGAAGCAATCAACTTCTTTGCTCAGCTGCAAAGACAGTTCGGCCATCGCTCTGCGCAGCACTAGAGCAGCCCCTAGGCAAAAGCCAAAGTTACATCACATGTGGTGCCCTGCGCCTTTGAACAAGCTAATCACTCCCAAAATAGCCATTTGACCTTCATCTTCTTAAAGCCCTACCATGAACCTCTTGAATGGCTGTGGAGCCATTTTCCATATGATGAAACACTGAATAATTGAATCATAACAGTTTGGATAAATCTGATAGGAGTAGGGATTGATAAGCCTCTCTTCTCTTTTTTATTCTTTTAGCAGGGCAAAATGAAATTACAAAACTCATCTGAAAGGATTTTTTGGAAGCCAAAAGGGTAAGTCTAACAAAGCAGTACAAAGGGATTAGACCTTTAGGAAGATGAGTGTCTATTAAACATGATGATCTGGGGGCAGCTTCTAGCTCTCAATGTCCATAAATTGCCAGTCTCTGGAACCTGAGAGGGAGGACCAGGGAAAGGGTCACCTTAAACTCCCTGCCAGTTCTTTGCCTAGATAACTATTAGGTGTTGGAGAACGGGGTAAGAGAACAGCTGGGCTGTTGGTTAAGCAAGTTGCAAAATTCTGATGTTTCAGACGACTTCATCTTGCCTAAAATGAGTCCTGTGGGTCTTCGTTAATCCCCCATCTCCCCACCAACATGCACCCAGAATTCATGCATGCTCATGGCTTCACACAACCCCCAGCCCCAAACACTGGCCACAAGAATCGGGCATTGGTGTGGAAAGGGAGAGGCTGAGCCGAATCAGTGGTGGTGCTGATGGACGGACACTTTCCATAGATGCTGGATAATGCCACGTGAGAGGAGGGTTTGGTCGGTTTGGGGAAGAAACATCTTGTGTGTCCTTCTGTTTCTCCAAAAGTTCGGTTGAAGTCCTGGGCCACTGGAAGGGCTGTGGCATGCCAGGAAAGTGTCAGCAAGCCTCATTTTGGCTTTTATATATGAGGAGTAAGCACAATCCTCCTACTATTCCAATGAGGTGCTTTTGCCAAGAAAAATCATTTGTAACTCTTTCTTCCTGCTGTAGTGCTTCTCCAGCAGGCCTGGCTTATATTGCTTTAACCCCTTGAGTGCCAGCATGCGCTGCAAGGCAGAGTGGTGCCTTGTGCAAGTCTTGGCAAGTACTCCCACGTGTAAACCAGCTCTGAAGTAGACTGAAACGTTGTCTGGCAGTTAGCTTTTCTTTTTCATCAAGTCTGTTCCTTAGGGCTGCTGCTGCTTTTTTATGTTTTTCTTCCATTCCTGAGGCTGTAGCAGAGGAGGAGGTGTGTTTTCTGAGAGCTGCTTACCTTAGTAGGTGGAAGGAGAAGGAAAACAGAGCAGGGAAATGGCTAGGTGGTTTGGACCTTGCTCTGTTGTGTTGTCCATCATGATGCTGAATCAACAACACAGAAACTCTGCCAGTGTGATGTGCTTTTAAAGAATTGCTCACCTGCAAGTTCAAAAGCAGTTCTTCCTCTGTTCTCTCAACAAAGCCTCAAAGAATAGAGAATGCCTGTGCTTTTTATTATGTACACTTCAGCTCTTGCAATGTTGCATATATGTGCTTTTACCTTTGATCATCATTTGGAGAAGTCTGCAAGACAGGTTTAGTTGTGTGAGAAATGGATGCGCTGTTTGGAATGAGCAATTTCTTCCCTCCCTCTAGTTGCTGGCTGAATTTTAAGTTTATCACCATTCTGTGTCCTCTGAGCAGAAAGGCTGTTTCCTTTGTCTGTGTGTTAGCTTTACAAGAGAGCATTGCCTTTGCCCTTTTGTAGAAACTGGGCAGCTGCTTTGCTGTGTCCTTGAGGAGGGATGTAGCAATTCATGTTTCTCTACATATGATGTTGAAAAGGACAATAGCTCGTTTTGTCTATCCAGTGTGGTTTTTTCCAAAGGGAAAGGAAAAGAAGCAAATTATTTTGTTTTTAAAACAACAACAACAAAAAACCCAACCAAAAAAACCAACAAACAAACAAACAAAAAAACCATTTTAATCATGTAGTAGTCTAACCTTTATGTTAATTGTCCCAGGCTTTTAATGAAGCAGTGTAAAATTAGTCCTGTGAGTCTTCATTAATCGAATATAGGAGCTGATGGTATAGTATTAAGATGCTGTGCTACCTCTGCTCCCCATGCAATGTTGACATTTGCTTATATTCAGAGTAGAAAGCAAATATATTTTTTGGTAGCTCATTAAAATAATTAGCTATGTTTGGCTTTTTTTTTTTTTTTTTAAATTTCTTTTCTTAAAAAACCCTTTTAATGAGGAAAGATGAAAACAGACAGGATGGATAAAGTCAAAAGAATCAAATTAAGATAGAAAAACTGACTGCTGGAGGCTTCCTTTGAACATAAGATTTATGTATGTTAATGGCAGCTGTTGGCAGGAACCTCTGTACAGACACCTTGTTTGTTATTTGCAGAACTTAGAGCAGAAGCAAATCATTTCAAGGATCTTTGTTGTTTTGTTTTGTTTCATTTTATTTTCCAGAGGTGCTCTAAGACTTGTTATGCCTCCTCTCACCCTCAAAACTCTGTGCTTGCATTGGTAATGTGCTAGTGCACATAGGCACTATTATACTGCCTGCTCATATAGGTAAATAAGTTCTGATGTCATGCTTTGGCTGTAAAGCAGATCTCCCCTCTGCAGGCTTCTAGCACAGGGTCTGTGCTCTGTTGATGTTTTGCTTAAATCCTGCTCTGAGAGCTTAAGAGGCACATTGGTCTTCTGATAAGTCCTGGGTTCAGGACAAAGAAGTGCTTAAAACCTCTCCTCTCACATTAGAAGCAACCCCAAATGCTCAGCCCTTACTAGAAGTACTTGGTGTGTTTAGAAAAGGCCGAATCCCGGTGCTCTGGACCAGAATCGCATCCACATCTGCACTCACTAGAGGGAGGGGTAGGAATCTGGTGTTATGGTCCCATCTCCACTTCAAAAGCATTTCTGTCAAGCAGTATTTTCTGGTCCGTCTGCTGCCTAAGTAGAAACTGCTGTCTGCTATAAAAATGTTTCTGGGAAAAACGGCAATAGAGTATGATTTTGTGTTTAAGATGCTGGTGTAGCAGCTTTGAGTTTCTGTAGGGTAATTATCAAAGCCGCAGTTGGCCGACCACAGCCAAGGAAGAACCGGGATAATGATCCTTTCTGTGGAACTAAAGGCAACCGTCGGCCCCGTTGTGCTTGGCTCTGTATAAACATGCAGGAGACGGCTCCTCTCTGGAGAGTTTAGCTGGCAACACTATTAATATGCCCTTTCAGTTGTTGAGATGATGGCTCTCATTTCAGAGTTCAGGGCTTAGTGGCAGGGCAGTATAGAGATGATTACGCTGCTATCGCCTGTGTGTCTGTGCGTACGCGCATGCACGTGCATATTTGCAGATGAAAAATGATGGTGATCTGGTGGGGATACGGCTCTTGTCTGGGAATCGGGGAGCCTGCGCTCAGTTCCTGTGTTTGCCATATGGTATTAGCAGGCCAGCTCTCCATCTTCTTCCTTTTTTCTCTCCCTGTGCCTCTTCTTCCACAGGCAGAGAGTGGAGATGAGGATATCCCTTTTTAATAAAACAGATTTTGGCTATCAATTGATGGATGGTTTTAAAATGAGCACTGTGATTCCCACTGCTTAGAAATGACTGAGAGTTTAGCTATTTAGTCAGAAAGGAAGTTTGATTTCCACCCTGCACCCCCCTGGGAAATGCCTCTCTTCTTCTCTTCCATCTTCTCATTTCTATCTGTATGCTTGTTTTCAGATAAATCATATTTCGTTCCTGATCCGTTTTCTGGTGTGGTCCAGAGCCTTTCTCATTGCCAGGTTAACAGCTCTTCTCTCCCAGTAAAGTCTTTCCATTCCCCCTTTCCAGACAGCTCCATAAAATTTGTTTCCCCTTATGTGCCTTCTGAAAAGCATTACAGCTGTGGTGCAGGAACTGTGAAGGTGAGTGAACAATTCTTAGCAGGAAAAATGCTCCATCTCCTACACTGGAATTCTTCTTCGGAGCCTCAACAACCCCAAATAGCTGCCTACAGAGGACTCCCACAAAAGTCCTGTTGTATCCTCAGATTGTTTTACCCCCCAGCTCTATGCCACCTCCAGTTTAAAACTTTCTTCTTTCCCAACCAGTGTCATTCTCTTCCCTTTCAGTCCTGCTGGAATCCAGTACTGCAAACACAAATGACTGTGGAGCGTAGTCTACAATTATTTTTGAAATTTAAAAAGAAAAAAAAAAAATCTGAAGATTAACCATGTGTAGTGGTGCTCTTATTTCAAAACCCATGCAGTAGGCAGAGGAAATATATACTTGGTCGGATTTCCCCCAGGGTGCARTGCTTGAGCGCTGAACGCAGGAGAAAACCCCCCAAGAAAACCCGAAGGTCYGTGTGTGTTCATCTCCCACATGCCATGCTTGAAAGCTTTTCCTTGTAGAGTGTGTGATTTACATAAGGAGCAGTCATCGTTCTTCGCCACTGATCGTTCCTTCCGTATATGCAAAACCTCACTGATGAGGAGTGTGGGATTATATTTCTGTTAATTACAATGTTCTTTCTGATCCTCTGGCCAGTCAGAGGAGGTTTGGTGAGGGTTAGATTGCTGTCGAGTGAGAGGCTCTGCCTTGAATTTCTAAGCGCAGGAATAAGCTGTCAGTGGCAACGTGCTGCTGCGGCGCAGGTTCGGGGGGTTCGGCTGGTGGACAGATTGCGTCCAGCCCTCTGACTGGGGGAAGGCTGCAGCGAGCCATAATAGTATGCAGCTCATTGGCTTTGGCTTTGATTGACCCAACACTGCGTGAGATTAAAATTAGGCAGCGTATATATGCAATTTTACAATGAAGTGGGCTCCTGGGTGTTGCGCACAAAGACGCAGAGAGGTAGATATGGATGGGGGAAGTGTGATTTAAAGCGCTGAAGACAAAGCCTGCAGCCATAGGCCTGGCTTCTAATCCCGTCGCTCATACTGAGTTGTTATAAAATCCTTCGGCAGCACTTAATCTCTGAGCTTCAATTGTGTCTGTAGGGTGGGAGTGCAGATGCTTTATCCATACTTTTGTGAAGTGCTTAAAGATCAATAGCAACCAGTTCAAGGTATTATGGTTGTTAATGTAAATACTTGTTATAGCACAGTATCTCCAACATGTTTATTCCACAGAATATATTTATCCATAAAATTCTGTCATATTTATATACAGCTCCAAGCACCCTGGAAGCACCTAGGTGTTGACAGAACAGCTGCAGTCTTTTAATATGTTCAATAAATACAAATGGATATAAACAGTATCCATCTGTCAGGCTCAGTTAGATGGTTTAAACATAAAGCTATTTTGTTCCTGTAATTGTATTTAGATCTGAACTGATAGAGGTTTGATTTTTCTTTGCATAGTGATAAGCTACAAATTCCTTTGAATTGCTTTGACTCTTGATTTATTGCAGTAAATTAAATAATAATCTATTCTGTCCTGTTTCACCCCTCCTCCAAGAAAAGAAAGATGAAAAAATAACTGCTGAGGCAGTGAAGCATACCGCTTACAGTAACCCACCTTTCCCATGCTCGTAAGCACCTGGGCCTGTGACCTCTGTGTTTACAAGATATTTATTGCTGCTTGCACTTTCCACTACTACAGAGTTATCACTTCAGTGCCTTGTAAAATTTGATTGCGTTTAATAAATGTATTCAGCGTTATTGCTGAGCTTGGTGGAGAGCAAGTCTGACAATTTACCCTCGTTGTTTTCCTCACGCGCACAAACGCACACACCTTCGTAGCCAACATATTTTCTTACCTACGTATATTATTGCTTATGTCGTATTGGAGGCAATTTTGAATGCATCTCGGATCATTTTTCTAATTAAATAAGTGCTTTTGGTTGTAACGTGAGCATGTCTCTGAATACTGAGTAAGTGTGATTCACTGCAGTGATTTTTCCAACTTCTGTGTGATGTTTGCTTCCTAAAACCTAGCTTCTGGCGTGGAGGCATCTCATTACCTTCTCCATCCTGACCTCTCGAGCTGATGTTAGCCAGATGTGCTCAGCTCTCTCCTTCGCCACAGACTTCCTGTGTGACATCAGGGAAATCATTCGGTCTCGCTTTACTAGTTCTCCATCTGTAAAACAGTTAACATAACCCCGACCTACTCCACGGAGCTTTTGTGAAGCTTAGGTTATGAACACGTGTGGAACTGTATTTTGTGGTAGAGGAATGTTTGAAAACCTGCGGTGTTCTTTACCTCTTCCTCACCACCAAGTACCTGAGCATGGGTAGTAGTGAAGCAGACATTGCCTTTCTTGTGACAGAGGTGGCTTTTGATTGCTTTCTCTTTTTGTGTCTGAGCATCTCTCCTTAAGGAAATGATTTAACAACATAGAAACTCCTGTTTGTGCAGCTGAGAGGGTTTAGGCACCATCTCCTTGGTGTGGCCTCTCGTGGGTCTGTTCCCTGCCAAAGCACAGTCTTTTCTGCTATCCAGTTGCTGCCGAAATTGCATGAGAAAAGGGCGTACAAACAGCTGCACTGAGCTGCGGGGAGGTGCATAGTGATGCTTCTATTCCCTTATTTTTTAGCTTTATTTTGTGGGGAATATCCTCCCGAGTGCCAGAAATCAGGGATTGAGCTATCAGGAGTTTTGCTTCTTTAAGACTGATGGAAGCCTTATTGGTGTGGTTGGAGCATTTGTGGGCACCCTGTAAACTGCTGAACTGCAATGTATGGGTTAATGTGTCCTCTTGGGTTCTAAGGAAGCTGCAAATGACTGTAAACGCTCATTGGGGACTAAATATTTTTCATTCTAGGTATATAAAGAGGAGAAGGGCTTTTCTAATTGTCAGAATTGAGAAAAAATAACAAGAAATTTACGAAAAGTTTTGGTTAAATCAGGGGAAGAGATTCTTGTCTCTTCTTTCGTTTCTTTTTTCTTTAAACGTTCCACTTGTAAATATCAAAGGCTTCATCACATTGCATCTTGCTCTTGATTAATTATTACTAAAGCAAACAAATTGAGCCCATCCAGGCCCGTGTATGCTCATGGTGTAATTTATTGGCTGTCCAGCTCAGGGTGTGTTCAGCAACTGGTGCATAATCGGAGAAGTCGCTCAATACCAGGCCTTTCTGGTGAGCTTCATTATATCAGAGGCACGAATCGGCCTCTGAGACGCATGTGAGCCACATCTATCAGCAGAGCAACTTGACATTAAACTTATTTTCCTACCCAACAAGGTTAATTGCTCTTGCATTTTATGGGATTTGCATGAGTTCTTAGAAGTCAGGTAGTACTGGTTGTAAGCAAATAATAGCTTGRGGTGGTGTCACTAAATAATAAATATTAATATTGGTACAATGTACTATGCTGTCAATAGTGGTGGTTTTTCCCCCTTGCCAGAGTTAAAATGCAGATTTCATCATTGGGCCAATTCAGGTATCTGCTTTGAAAAATCCTTCTCCCAAAAAGCACTGGAGTAACAAAGAATAGGAAACAACTTCTGTGTGATGGTGCAGTGCAACCTGCATTAAAGCCTGTCTTTTGTGGACAGCTTTGATTCTAAGTCATTGCTTCAAACCATCTCCAAGGATTTCAATATAGATCTGATAAATGTAATTGAAGAGCGCTGCTAAAATTTACAAATTTGCCCAGGTTATATTTTCTTCATGGAGTCTGGCCCTTAGTAATCAAAATTCCACGGACTTTCTGACACACTTGAACTTAAAAAATTTCAGAATCACATTTGAAAATAGATGGTAGGCCCTCTGAAATACTCTCTCCTAGTGACTGGCCATCTTTTGCTGGCTTCCTCTGAGAGATTTTATACTTTTAGAACATAAAAATCTCATCTTTTTCTTTGAAAGTGAGTGTTTGCTGTTGCTTTTCAGGGAATTATTGTTACTGGCAGCATCATTTTAGAATAGGGAACCTGCTACAAGGATAGAGAGAATGTAGAAGATGAATTAACAAGCATCAGTTTGGACAAAGTGCCAAAACCAGAGGATGAAGGAAGCAACCAAATTTTATAGAATTAAAACTTTTAGGCCAGAACGTAAAAATCAGTGCTCCTGAAATCTCCTCAGTCTGTAGCAGATCTCTTCCTGATGACAGCGGGAGGTTTGGCTGGAGATCATGGCCTTTATGTAGTAACTATGTTYGTATTATTTATTCAGAGCCATATTGTCACGTTCAAAGGGAAAATTTGCTCCTTGCTTGACCAGCACCAATTCTGACCTTTTTTTCTCTTCCATTTACTGCATCTCTGGTTCTGTTTGCATTTTGCTTCGCTTTTCGTGCTAGAACTCCTGTCCTCTGCTGCTTCCTTGTCTGTCTTACCCTGAGGACATCCCTCCAAAACCCATGGTCATTTTGTCTGCAAAGTGAAATAATTCCAATGAGTCCTCCAGGATCCAGCCTGGAGGACAGCTTTGCCTCTGCCTTAGAGGCAAATACCTTTTAAAGCAGCACCAAAAAACTAACAGCCAGGTACCTCTTACTGGCTCTGTGGATGCTCTGGTGTTCAGAGCTGTGTGTCACCACTGCAGTCTCCCTGGGGTAGAGTGGGTGGTTTGAGCCTCCTCTCTTAAGCGTACACCTCATCTTAAATTGTTCGCAAGGTTTTCACCTCTTTATGGTTTACATACTACATTTGATTATTAAAAAGGGTCTGGTTTCTTTAAAGGAATGAAGGAAAAAGGAGTAGTAGGCGGAGCCCAGGGAGATGGAGCCAGATGTTAATATGAAGATGTGGAGGCTAGAGACAAAACGTAAAGCTGTCATGCTCTGGACTGTGCTGATTAATCTTGCACTTAAAGTAAATATTTCTGAGTAAACAAGAAACTGCACTCTTTTGTGCAAGACAGTCTGTTGTAGCAATTAGCTAAGTAGTGAGCAGTGAGCTCTGCCTAACCCCTTACCTGAACTGTGCAGGAAGATACTAGTGCTCGTGCACATAAATGTAGTGTAAGCAGCAGTGACGGATAGCTGACAGCCTCTGTCTGCAGGGCTGTATCGTATTTCCACAGTAAAAGCTGGGGAGGGATGGGAAGTGTGGAGAAGGTGCAGATATATTGCCACTGTTTGTATGCAGCCATACCGAGTCTTTTCCTACACTTGAGACTGAAGCCTGTTTAGGTGGCACTGACCTTACCGAATAAACATTGATTCAAGAGAAAAATGTCCCACTTACATTTTTCCATTTGACAACCAACAGAAATGCACGGACATACTGTGAGCTCCTTCGAGGAGGCAGAGTGAGAATTTTGTGATTCTTCTTCACTTCCAGTCTAAACTCCACTATTAAGCATCTATTTCCAGTGCCCCCCCTTTCCCTTGCCCAAGCCTACTGCCCTGCTTTCATTTTGTCCTTCTTTTCCCTGTCAGAGATTATTTGTTTTTAGGACCTTTAAGACTGGCAGCACTGGAAACTAAGTCGTCGTTTTGTCTGCAAACCTGCTGCTGTGTCCACGGGCACAGGGCAAGCTCCCTGCCAGTGACTTCAGCCTCTGTCTCGGAGGATCTTCCTGCTGTAGGTGTGAGAGGTAATTCACATTCAACGCCCGTCTCTCCCCGTTCTCTTGAGCTGCCAATTATACAGCATTGTGTCAAGTTAGATCTGGGGGTATGTATATAAGGACCACAATTAGCTGGCGCAGGGCTCAGAAACGCTGCGGGTACTGACAGTCAAACCTGCCAGTGAGACGAAGCAAGTGGGGAAGGACAAAACAATCTGGATGCAATTAGACTCCTTCCTGCCTTCTCCCACAACCCCTTTCAAACACGGAAACGTGCGTCTTTCTTCAAGGCTGAAAAAGTTTGGGCTCCGTCCCCCACCCTCTCCCTACCTCCCACTCCTTTCTGTATGTCTGCACTTGTGCTTTCCAGCAGGGAAGAAGAAATGTTCAATCCCACAGGGAATTGTTCCTGCAGCGTCTCTGGCTCAGAGCATTGCTGGAGGTGGTGGATCTCCCAAGGGAAATTTCTTCTCGTGAGGTTTATGGCTCAGTTTTGCAGATTTCAGGGAGGCTGCTTCCGTTCAGAAAAGCAGATGGAAGTCGAGAAAGCTGTCGGAAATGCACCTCCTGAAAACTTCTTCATGCACCCCCATTGATTAAAATACAGCCTACTTCTTTTTCCGGCTTCCCCCATAAAAGATATGTTGGGTGGAGCTCATCTGTCTAGAGGAAAGGAGGGCAGGGTAGTGGAGACTAGATTCTCTTTCTGTCTGTCTTTTGATCCTCCTGTGTAAGTTGAAGGTTTTAGAAATTATTAAAAGCTTCATGCGGTGTGAATGCTTTCAGAGGAGACTGAACCTGCAGAACTAAGTTCCAGTTGTACAGTTTTCTCACAAGCTCAGGACTGAGATATAAATACCATCACACTTATCAACATGGTCAAAAGAGCAAGATGAGTGTGGAAGTGGGTTGACTTCTGTGCATTTTCAAAGCCTTGTTTTAAACCTACTCTTACCAGCTTTTTGGGAGATGTTGAAGTGAAACTGGGGAATATAATGCTGATTGAAACAGGCTTTCTGTGATGCAGGGTTTATAGACACACAATAAGCTTCCCTGCTCTGTGAGCGGCCACAAAATAGCTAATACCTGGCATGGTGGTATAGCTTATTTAATCCCTCTGATTAAGAAAATGTTATCCTTTCCCTTTATTCTTTCTGATAGGCAGCAATCACCTGTCACTCCTTTTTAGCATATCCCACACATTAAATGAATGCTTCAACTTTGATAGTGAGTAGTAACAAGAACAACTTGGCACTTAAATGGGGTCTGAGATTTCCAAAGTGCTTAAGAAACTCACAGCTAACTCTGCCGCTGTAAAATTACTGTTAAATACACATACATGGAAACCAAAAGACTGATACTAGTAAAGCCTGTAGTCATAAATTGTGCCTTTGATGAAGAATCCAGTCTAAATTGATCAGTTGCTTTTTTTTCTAGTAGAATAAATTGATGTTGAGCTGGAAATGAAACTAGTTTCATGAGGAGTGCAGTCTTTTATCCTAGTCTCCAAGCATACTGTCCCTCCACCCACAACGTATCAGTGGTTCTGTCTCAGTAACAAGCAAGCATAAACCCCCAGCAACATTACAAACTTGTGGGAGGAAGCTCTTTCATCAATCAGCTTCCTTGCTTGAGTATAGGTTGCAGCCAGTTTAAAATAAACAGCCATTTTTATTATCCGCCTTAAATGTTGCGTTGCTACATCCTGCAGCCCTGTAGAACGAGGCGATGTCTTGAAGAAACATTGGCAGCACAGGCAGATTCTCTAAACAGCAGGGAGAAAACAGTCTCTTCGTTCTGAAGCAGCATCAAAAGAGCCGTCATGTGTGTAATGCCCTGTCTTGCAGCCTGCAGTGTCTGAATGTGAGATTCACTTTATCATAATACAGTAAGTCATCTGAGAAACACGCACTTGGGGATGAACAGGATTATGTTTTTGTTAGTATCTGATTGCCTTTTTCAGCAATCTTTCTCAGGCATAACTTCCATTAAAGCCACGGCTCCTTGCAAACGCTGTAGTTTCTGGGTTTGTTGCCTGCTGGATGGGAAGAAGCTGTGTTGGTTTGTATCTCAAGTCTGTTCAGAATCAACCTGACCATCTAATGTCATGGTAGTATTAAAGCTGTCAACCTCCAATGACAGAAACAGAGACCTAGAACCGAGTTACGTGGGCGTTCTCACTTAGGAGGGCATCAAGACATTGAGTTCAAGTCTGTAGTACTTGCTGCAAAGTTCCTGCGCAGATTTTTTAAACTCTGTACTACTGTTTCCCATCTGTAAATCAGGAATAGAAGTATTCCACATCATCAGTTCCTGTAGGCTGGAGGAGGAATTGGAGACATTCAGCAGGCTGTGAAATAGGGATGACCAACCTTTCTGGCTCCACAGACCGCATGCCAAAAAACTTTGTATGGCTGGAGTGACCATATACATACCATGCAGCGTGGAGAGCCTCAGGAGCAGCCCATGAGGAGGAGAATGCCCCTGATTCCTCAGGGAGGGCTGGGGCAGGCCAGGGCTGCACAAAAGCTTATGGGCTGGCCTGCTGTTGTCAGCCTCAGCAGCTCCTGCTGGCCCATGTCCCCTGCACCCGATTCAGATCATCTCGTGGCTCCCATGCCAGCGCTGACCCCTGGCTGGCCCACCTCAGGCATGGGAGTTTGCTGGTTACCTGCTGTGCGCATCACAGGCTGGCTGTGGCTGTGTCTGGTGGTATGAAATGGGACTGCTGATGCATTTCATAAGGACTATCTTATTTTATAGGTTAGAAGAGTCCAAGGCATCTCTTTTATACTGAAGCATATCCTACTTAGATGACAGCAAGCCACTAGAATACAATGGTTTCTAGTGCTTTTTCTCCTCCATTTTTCTCTCTC
>JAYKAV010003077.1:935161-962851 GCA_035582835.1 Phoebastria nigripes
GCTTTTTAGTACTTTGGAAAGACAAGGTGGATGACAAAGACCTTTGCTGCAGCTGAAGAGGCTAAACCAAAATGATCGTAATCAGGAGATCTGGAGCTATGCTAGTTAGCTGAAGATTTTCATGTTTTCTCTAAGGTCTTCTCTTTTCAAACAGTTTTCTTCATTGAGACCCAGGAGTTAGATTAACCATCATCATAGTTTCTCCCAATTAGAGATCGGGGAGAAGGAACTACAGTAAACTGGTGTTTGTAATTGTGTGGTGAGCAATTACCCCTTGGGACATTCAGGCTAAAGTGGGAGGAAGGGCACAGTGGAGAGAGGCATGCTCCTAAAAATGTCACTTTAATTGGGCTGCGTGACACAGAAGGATTTTGACATTCAAGAGGTTAGACCATCTGTTGTAGAGTAGGCCTTGCTTTATAGATGTTTAAATTTTTTTTTTTTTTTAAGAGTACACTGAAGAAGCATTACTGATTCCCATGCCATGAAGCTGTTAGACGTGGAAAGCTTAGTGAAAACACTTGAGCTGAGGCTCTTGAAAGCAGAAAAGTGGTCTCAAGCAGTTTAACCGCTACTTAGAGTGTGCAGTTTGCTATGGCACATTCTTCTCCACCTACCCCCAACCCCGCTGGGTTTCTGTGGGGAATTATCTTAATCCTATATAGAAAGACACATGCATGCCTAAGCACAAGATTTTGTGTATAGTACGTTCTGAATGTGTATGTTTTGTGTATATATATGTGTGTGTGTACGTGTAAATATTCATGAAATACCAATATAAGTATGGAGTGTACAGTACTGGCAAAGTGTTGCAAAACAGATTAGACTACATAGGAGTAGGATGCTCTAAGTCAAGACTAAAAGTATCCATGAACCGAGCTCTTCTCTGTACCTGGAGAAGTCCTGTGAACTACAGGAGGAGCTGTTTTCCTTCTTTGAAAGTGCTGAAAACGTGTACTCCATCACACATTTTCTCATCAGAAAGTCTGTTTTGGTTTCCAAAATTATGCAAGTAAGGCAGAAATGCATTCATACTTTGATTTTGTATGCTTTGTTATGGTTGTATAACTGCTAGCGCATTTTATATGCATTAATATTTTTTAAATTAATAGGAGTTACAGTGAAGCAATGTGCATGCACACTTAATTAAATATCTTTTGGTTTGGTTTTTTTATTAATGCAGGAAGGCTGGAATAGTAGCAGTCATTGCTGAGAGTAGATACTCGGCATTCATGGTTCTGTTCCTGTGGTTTTCAACAAAGTGGGGGCCTTGGCTGTAAAAGGTGCAGTGAGGCATCGTAGAGAAGAGGAACTTTCTAGAGGAAAAGGAATTTAACCAGCCAAATCACTGG
This sequence comes from Phoebastria nigripes, assembly GCA_035582835.1. NCBI lineage: Eukaryota > Metazoa > Chordata > Aves > Procellariiformes > Diomedeidae > Phoebastria > Phoebastria nigripes. The sequence goes on from JAYKAV010003077.1 coordinate 936,514, forward strand.
AGTGCACAGGGTCCGAGTTAATTGCTGTGTGTTAAGTGTAAGAAGCTGTTTAGTGTAACTTTAAAACTGAACAGCACATTCATGTTCGTCAGGATCGTATCGCTCTCCTCCATAACCTCCCCTTTCACTTATTGCAGTTACCCTGTGTGACTTTTGTATGATTGTGGTTATTTGTGTCTATAGGATTTACAGTAACAGAACCCCGATATTTGATGGGATTTCTTGGAGCTATTGCAATACATTTCATAATGGAGACAGTTATTTGYGGTGGCCTCAATTTTGATAGCTGAAGGATTCTTATGGTTGCAGTTATTTAGAAGACTAAGCTTTTGTATGGTGTTGTGGGTGTCCCTGGCTTAGAAAAGTCTTTTTTGCATCTGGAAGTTAAGGGTGAAATACTCCTGCCTGTCTCTATTGTGCAATTCTCCTAGATGCTGTCAACAGGATGCTTTCTTGCAGTGTTCTTTGTTTCTGCTTTTAAAAAATTTTCAAGGAAGAGAAGAGCAATCATATTTAATAATGCAATTACAATCAGGGAAAGATGTTTATCCTGTAAGATTCCAACTGCTGGAAAAGCCCTAGGGCATTCTGGGAAATGAGATGCAAATCTCCAGGATTACCTCTTCCTAAAAATACCAGAATCAAACAACAACAACAACAATCGTTGCCCTGAACAGTGTATTAAATGACTAGTCTGTTATTGCCAGTCAAGAAGCTTCGGTTTCTTTAGCCAAAGGACCAGTCCAAACTAAACATTAACGCTGCGGCGCAGCACGATATTGGTGAAGGGAGARTGATGTGTGAGCATGTTACAGGCACCCCCTCCCTGCTCCGCTCTTTGTGCTGCAAAAACATGATTTAAAAGTGTTTGGTAGCCACAGCTGGAGTCTTCACAGGTAAAAGCTCCAAGAAGAAAAGAAACCACATCTCATTTYTCTCTATAATCCAAAGACCCTTGGTTTGGCCTGTGGCGCTTCATAAATGAAGACACATCTTGGTGATGCTTTGTGACTAAATTAATTTGCAGAGTCTTAACTCATACACTAAGTTTGCCATGAAAAGTATTATTCGTGGAACGAAAATTTTGAAGATACTTCATTTGTGGTATAGCAGCAGCAATGCATGCACTTAAGCTACTTCATTTAAAAAAAAAAAAAAAAAAAAAAAAAAAGACTTGAGACTGCACTGCTTTTAACTCATCTTGTATAACACTGGGTGCACCCTGTTTCTTTATATTTTCTGGTTACCAAGCAGCATTAAACCTAGTGTCAGTTCTAGGATGACATCAGCCTTATTCTTTTAAGATCAAATATTAAACATAACCATTTCAAGATCTAGTCTGAATTTAATTTCAGTAAGATGTTAGTTGTGAAAACCTTGACGTTGCTCTCCAGATTTAAGGCTTCAGTGGATCTAAAGTAAATGATAGGTCTATGTAGCAGAGCACGTGAACCTGGGCCAAAACATGCCTTTCAGTCAAAGAGAGGAAATGTAAATCATTTCATATGATAATGAGCTGAACTTAACTTGTATCTATCCAAACTGAATTTACACATTTGAATCCACGTGCACTGGAAACAAAGGATTCAAACACACATTTTCCTCTAAGAGCTAATTAACAAGGGCAGGATCGACTTACTTTCAATTTTATGTTCTGGGATTCAAGTAGATAGATTAAAGATTATTTGAAATTAAAGATATATTTTAAATAAAAAAAATAATTTCACAGTGTTCTAATGGTATTCTTGTACTCATTTGCTAAGATTTTTGGGAGATTACTTCAGAAGATTGAGGTCCTTAGTTTTCATAAACTCCTTTTTTGGGGCGGTGGTGTGATAAATCATATTTTATTCAAGTCCATTCCCTACGAGAAACTGCACTTTGCAAGTTTGCTGTACTCCTTTATCACAGGGGGAGAATACAAGGTTTCTTCGTCTCGTGTCATTCATCGGCTTTGTTCACTTTCATTTGCTTCATTGCATGTTGTCTGGGGAAGGCAGCTTACCATTTTCTGCTCAGGTACAGATTTGTGTCAAAACCTCTGTTTTCATTCCTCTGGGGAGTCTGGGATTTCACCAGCGAAAGTGTTCGGCATTGTGTAGACATGTGACTGTCTCGTCACTCACCTGATGAATCGTGGATGCTCGGCTTTACCCCCCACAACTAGCTGCTGTCTCCTGGGGTTACTGAGACGATAGCGGTTGAGAGCGCGAGCACAGAAAGCCACTTACGACACTCTGTTGCTTTAGTAACATGCTCTCTCAGACATCTTTGTGTAATCAGATGCTGTTGTTTCCTTATTGTCAAAAATCCAGAAAGTCAAGGTGGCCGATTTAAGGTCTCTGGCTACCAAAAGGTAATACTGGGTGATTCTTTCATAGATTGCTTCTGCTGGTTGGGGAACCCCCATGAGAACAGTGTCCCATTTTGGGAGACAATGTGCACGTGCCTTAAAGAAGCAAGAGTTTAAATGAATGATGGGCAGGAGAAGCAGCAGAAAGGGTAAATATTGTGGCAGGAGCATCTACGAAATTCCACAAAATATATTGCTGTAGTATGCAAATGGCATGTAAACTCRGTTATGTGTATATATTTGTGTGTGTGTTTATGTGACGGTTTTCTGGATATGAGAGTATTGAACACTGCTGCTGTTTGTAGCAAGACAGAGCAATATGCACTGCAATGAGAAAAGAGATGAAGAACCACAATAGAAAGTGAAGTGATAAGAGAATAAGACAATAAAAGACAAAAAGCAATAAGAAGTTCAGACATCTCTGTGTGTCTAGAATGGGCTGTGGCTTGGCTGGTGCCTCCTGGCTGGGGTAAAGAACACATGCTGGTGAGGTTTTTCCTCTCTGCTCCAGGGATCCCTCCTGTCCCCTTCATCTGAACTGTCCTAGGGAAGAAAGGGAAACTTCATTTTGGGGCTGCCTCACCCAGGCATTTTTACATGTAAACCCAACTGTATGCCATCTCTCATTCATTATTCCAGAGAATTTTTAGCACTGGTGCATCAAGCCTTCAGATGTATTCGCAGGTTTTCCATCAGTTAGATAGCTTATGTGCCAGAGAGACCGCGCATACCTGCAAACAAGGCCACTGGTTTGTACTTTAGCCTCTGCAGTTCAGCTGTGACTGCGGGCAGAATTTGGTCCTTGAATTAACAACTAAAGATCAATCCCTGCCTTTAGGCACCCGCTCCTGGTATAAGGGGAGAAAAAACCCTGAACTTCAAATTTAACATTAAATACAGCATACTGCAATGTGCAAGCACTCAGACTAACTTCGCTGTGGGATGGATGGCAAAGTAGAGATCAAAGAGACCAAGCTGGAACGGAGCAGAAGGGAGCCAAGCGTTTCCCTGCCACGCTCCCACTGAGCCTGGTGCTGCAGGCATGAGGAAGCACTGGCAGGGCAATGAGACTGAAGCTGCCTGTTCCAGGAGCCCTTTCCCAGCCCTGGGGATATCTGAATCTGAGCAGAGTGTAAATATTTCCCCTGGACTGTGTTGCTCGTAGGCTTGTCACGAGTTGCTTTTCCAACTGTACCAGGATTAAGGAGTGAGGACAGAAAGGGCGGAAAAAAGCTTGCATAAATATTTTTTGACACTTGGTTTAAACATGCAGAAGAAGTCAATTTTGTCAATATTCCCACAGAGATCTTTGTGCGGCTGAGGCTTTAGTGAAGAGCTTTGCTTGCCACATGGCACGGACTTTAATCTACAGCAGTCTGTGTATTAAAAAGAGAAGGAGATTTTGAGGTAAATATCAGGTGATCATTCTGTCTTATGCAGGATGGATCTGGGCCAAGACCAACCTTAATTTTTAACACTAGCATGATCAAAGATGGGGGGGGRAAAACCCCCAACTGTTCTCTGGCCAGTCAAGTGGGCTGTGCGCTTGCTTATTCGTAGTGTCAGAAGTCAGCATCTGCACTGCCAAGTTCAGAGTCATCAAATGGCTTTCGTGAGGGAAGCCAGCAGTGCAAAGCTGCTAAATTGGAGTTACTGGGTAGGTGAATTGGACTGTTTGATGGGTTTGAACTGGGTGGGGATAGGGAATTTAAATCTTGATCGCCATGATAGACTGTATTAAGGACAAGGCAGCTGTGCTTTTCACTGTTGTTGCTAGGCTGCTTTTGGAACTTTGTAGAAATGATCCTGAGTTTTATGTTACTAAAAGAAAGGCGGGGGAAGGAATCCTACCAATTGAGTTGTGTTTTATTAGCTGCTAGCAGTGGGCATAGGATCTACGTTACGTAGCTAAGTGGCTCCAGTTCCATCCAGGAGAGGTTACATGTGCTTGCATGGTTAGTAAGCTGAGATTAATTTATTCTGTGGCTTTGGCAGGCTCTGGTGAACTGAATTGGTTATAGGGAATTATGGGGGAGAGTATCAGATGCCAAGCTTACTTTGGTCTGATGAGACAAAGAGGTTTGGAGTTGTTTAAAACCCTTCTCACTTCATTTGGTACTTGGGGTCTTATTCCAGTTTGTTTGTAAGTGGGAACATGATTCTACCCTCTGTGTGTATATAGGCAGTGAAGGGTTTCTTCATTCATGCAAGGATAGGGAGCTGCAGACATCCGCTAGCTTTTAGCTGACTTTGCCATCCTTGTCAGAAGGGTGTYGGAGGCTGGCTGTGCAGATAGCCAGCTTCTGAGTCACAGGAATATGCAAAAAGGGATGTTGTTGATGTATTGACCTTTGGATAATTATCTTGATTTGTTGGCGTGTGACTTATTAGTCAAGGAAATCCTGTTGTTTAAACCAAACTGATGAATAACGTGAATAAAGGGCAGTTCAGTTCCCCTCCTTTGTCAGAGCAAGGGCACAAGCCCAGCTTTAAAGGCAAAACCTATTACAGTGGCTCAGTTGTGAACTGAAAAAAGGGAGCAGTCTAATTAAGTATTGACCAAGAAAAGTACTGGGGCTCTTCTGCAGTCTGGAATGTGCATGTGTCACTAAAAAAATACGCTTAAATCCAAGCTACAGAATTTGAGTGTAGATCTGAGTTTTTCCCTAGGCTGGGGTTATTATCGCCTTAAGTTTTCTCTCTGACTCATTTGAACCAAAAATGTGTACAAACGCTTGTGACTTCCACACTTTTTGCTGCTGGTTTTTTATGTAAAGGGCTTACCCTGCTCCGGAGCAAGCTAATTTTTATTGTTCTTGGTTGAAACAGCTTGGAGTTCTCAGATGTGTGGAATACAATGGCACTGTCATGTTTGGTGCCTGCCCAGAATCTCTCCCTGGTATTCTTTGTTATAGTTGCACAAATACTTTCCCATTAAAGGAATTAATTCTTGCCCGATCAGCATTAAGAGCCAGGAATAAATGAAATCCAGCCTCTTCCATTAAATAGCATTATGAGTTACGGTGGAGCGAAAAAAGCCCATCCCCTATTCCATCGGGAAAAAAAAAGCCTGCTTTTCCAATTTGGTGGAGTGATTCTATGGATATGTCCCTAAACCTGAAAATCAGCAGTGCAGCCCAGATCTTTCTAGACGATCCATCAGTGTTGATCCTTGCAACTTCTGCATAGTCATGAGTATCTCATTCCTGAAATTTTGGGCAATCCCTGCTGCAATCCCACTGCAGCTCGTAGGTGTCCTGGGTGAGAGAAGCAGTGGTTAGAGCTTCCTTCTGCAAATCTGCATACAAGTGGTCTGCAGCAAAGCGAAGACCCTGTGGCATTTCTCCATGCACTGCTTTGCTCTTTAAATGCTAATCCTCCTCTGAAGAGCAAGAGCTTGATTCTGCTTTTATTTCCCACAGTATAAGTGGGAAGCAACTCTACTAGTGGTAGATGGTATCAAACAGGTGTCACAGAGGGAAGAATTTAGCCCTAAGCTAATAGAAAATTTGTCCTCCCGCGTGTTCTTGCACTCCACTTGTGAAAGCTGCAGAGTAGTTTGGGATAATATCCACTTCCATTATTTAGCTGCATAAAATACCTTGAAGGCAAATAGCGCATCTATAAATTAAGCTTCTGAAGTGTCGGTCAGGTTACTCGGGGGGTTTTTGACAGTGAGATTATTGACGGTGTAAAGTGATAGTTCTGCTCTTGAAAAGCTCATTCTCCTAACACAAATCACAGCACTGCCAGGATTTATTGAACTGCCTGATGGAGAGGTACCGTACGAGCTACTATTAGTTCATTTCCTCAGCTTTGCCATCAGGAGGCTTTAAATAATTGTATTTGAAAGAAATGTCAGAGTGACAGAATTGGGTGCAGAAGGCCATAGATATTCCCTCTCTGCTCCACCCCGCCCCTGTTCTTTCTCTCGCGCTTGCTCTCTTGCTCTCTTTTTTTATTATTTGATAATTTCAGGGGGAGAGGGCTTCCCCAGCTGCGTAATCAGAAGGTTTCAAGACATCATGTCTGCTGCTTTAGGCAAAGTCTTGCCTCGGTTATGCTGCAGAAGTGGGAAGCTTACCAGCTTCATGCGGTCCTGCAGGTTTGTTTAGACAGCCAAGGATGCTCCTGCCAGGGTTAGGGCTGCCACAGAGGGTTGAAGTAGCAACTGCGAATAGAGCAAAATGTATAATGGTGCCACAGCGGTGGCACTGTGAGGCTTGGCAGCCTCCAGGGAACAGAGATGCAACCCCCTGGAAGGCTGTTGGGAAGACAGAGGCTGCTCACCAGTCCCTCTTTAAACTGGCTTGTTGTGAAGTCTTCATATGAGAGGAAAGGCAGCTGGTGTGCGTGGAAACCTGACGCGGGAGGTGCCGTACTCTTGAAAACAAAGGACAGTAAGTTCATGGAATCACGATACGTTTTCAGTTGGAGCAGGCCTCTGGAGGTCATCTGGTCCCATGAGCAGGGCTAGCTCAGCAGGTTGCTCACAGCCTTGTCTGGCCAAACCCCAAAAATCTCCACGGATGGAGCTTCCCCAGTGCCTGGGCCGAGGGCCTCTGCCCTGGTGGATCTGAGAGGAGAACGTAAGCGTCCTTGTTCTCACCGGTTTTATGCTACTCCAGACATGTTACCCACAACACGCCTGTGCGGTACCATGCTGTGCTGACACTGCATACTGGGACTTTCRGACTGCGTGTGCTGAACTTGGTTGTTGCCATTCAACATATTACTGGGGAGAGACAAATGCATCGCTACAGCTYGTGCTAGGAGGTGCCTTGGGTCCGTCTGACGGTGGTTCTGGCTGAGCTGCCTTGCTTCAGCTGGATTTTAGTTGTGTGCAGGAGAAGTTGAGGTTAATGATGCTGGATAAACATAATACTAGCCTTTAGCGTGACCTAAGTGACAGCAGGGTCAGAAGGGATTTATCCTCGGTCTTTCTTTGTCCTTCACGACGTTGGCATCGTGCTGACCCATCCCATTAACAGACTAGTGGGGCTGAACTGTCCACAACAATGGAGATCCTGCCCCACTACAGGGTTGATGCATTAAATGCATACAAATACAAAGGCAATAACTGATCCTCAAGGACATGAAACTGGGCTTTTAAGATAATTTTTATGGCATTTTGCTGCCCACTCTGCATTGTCCCTTAGAAAATTTTGACACAAAAACTGTTTCAGGAGTCCTGGATTTCCCTGTAGCGTGTTTGTGTTAGCTTGTCATATATCCCAACTGTCCCTTTCCCTGGAGACAAAGGAGGATGGCTACCAAATAGTTCTTCTCCTACTGCAACTTTGAAGGTGTTTGTGAACCCTTTAATTTAATAATCTCAAGGTAAGCAAGGTTCACGACTTGCTGCAGGTGGAGGAACCTGGTTTCTTGAAGCTAAGAGCATGGCACATTGTCCTGCGTATTTGGAGAAACCACCGAGTTCTCTATCTGTGAGTGCTTCGGACTACTGAATTCATACAGAGGCTACTGAAGTCAGGGGAGAATACCTCCTAGAGTATTTGTAACGCTGTTGCATATCAGCTCTCTCTTGTCACAACAAGAATGATGGTTCTCGGGGTTTGCACGTGAATGTGTTTAGGGGAAAAGCATCTCCAATTTATTATGAGCAGGCARAAAAGAGAAGAGAGAGGCATCTTTTTTTGCTGGTGAAGTAATTTTAAGAATGAAATGGACACTTTTGGAAGAGATAAAACTTGTAGAGTTTTGCTGATCTTTACAATAAAAATCTGTAGAAAATGAGAATCATTATCTTGTTTTTACAAATCCTTTTATAAAGGTGAGGTGCAACTGCCTGCTCCACTCCAATGGCTGTTTCACATGTCCTATGATCTTAAGAATTTTTTTGTGTGATTCTGCCAGATTCTTGAAGAAAGCTGCCCTTTTAAATAGCAAATGGAAAAGAAAACCAAGGTGTAATGTACCTCAGTACTTTCCAGGGTGTAGTGAAGAAATGCCTCCTTTTCTTTTCATTTTCCTTTTTTCAGTGAAATTGACCCTTCAGAGGAGGTGGTTTCTCAGAGGGGTGGTTGGCTCCGGAGAGCGCTCAGCCCTAGTTTCTTCAGTAGAAATTGGGAGAATCCGTGTTTTGTTCTTGTCTTCGGGCCCCTTGGTTAGATGTAGCTTTGAAGAAGAAATCTCTGCTCCCAAAGGGGGAAATACTGTTCCTTTTCAGTCACTTCAGTCCCACTCCCTCATACCCAGTGTTGGTCTGAATTGCAAACTGATTTCAGTTCCAAAACATATCTGATAAGATTTTGACTCCAAAGTGTTTCTCCCATAGCTTCCTTATTATCTCAGCAAGCTCTGAACAATAATGAGCCTGTAAACACACGGTTTGTAAGCCTATTACAAGCTTCCCAGTATTATAATACGATTAGTCAGCACTGACTCATTTGTTTCATAAAGGCAAACGGAGGGGATTCAGGGATTTGTTTATTTGGATGTACCAATTTGTTGCACAGTCTAACTTACTTGTTACAGAAATCACAGTTACTGCTCATCAGCTGGCTTCCCTTTTGCTGGGAGGCTGCATGCTACATTTGCAAAATCCTCGCTTTCCACCAGCRTTATCCAGCTTGCCTTTGCAAAGGAAATAATGTTAAATGGAGCTTTTTATTTAATACAAACCTTTCTCATATAACTCTGGAGAGTTAAATGTGGCACAGAATGTAAACTCTGAACCGCTCTCCATAGGCTGTCCATGTAGCTTCCATCTTGAGGTAATTATATCAAAATACATGCCACTGCTCCCATGGACTGGTGATCCAGCGAGTACTTAGTGTCTGAATTAATGTTTGGAATTGTTGCTGCTTTCTTTGTAACAGAGACGAGAACCCAGATGGTTTGGGTTATTGGTAATGGATTCCAGTGCTCTGAAATCATTCACTCAAATCCAGCTCCAGTCTGTAGTAACCCAAAGTAATTATTATTTGATTGCTAGCCGGTGATGTAAAGTGAGTTGGTCATCTCAGCCTGGGTGGACAGATGTCCAAGTTAAACAGCACCAGCTTAACAACTGCCAGCAACTCTTTGAAATTCTGTAAAGGATATTGCTGAAGACACTTAGATAAATTGGGTTGGGAGTTTTCTTCTCTTGCTGGTCATTTGAATGGAGAAGGAAATCCAGAATGGAAAGCCAGTAGAGCCTCTGCGGACTCTTACCTGAAAATGGATTCTCTGGGATCGTGGCTGCCGAGTGCAGAGTGGGAGGAAAAGACTTGTTCTTTGTCACTGAATCTCTTCTGTCCTGTTTCTTTGTACAGGTGCAGAGCGCCTCTAAGGCAGTGTGTTGATGTGATAGCGTTGTGTGCTTGTGGATGGGCATAAGTAATTACTCATGAAAAAGTGTTTCTCTGTCTGCCTTCTAACTCTGTGGTTTTTTGTGTATGCTTTCTTGGAAGTTACATTTCTCTACTTATCCTGAAAGTCTTTAAAAAGGGGAGTTGAAAAAAAAAAACCACACATTGAAGTTGTTTGTATTGGTTTTGTTCCCTTTTTTTTTTTACTTTTGATAACACAAAGAAATATTGATTGTGGGAGTGAGGCAGCAAGAGATTTTGGCCATGCAGAGGGCCAGCAAAAGGCCTTTAGACCATCTAAAATCCCATGTGTTCTCCAAGCAAAACAATATGTAGATAGAATCATAGAATCGTTTAGATTGTAAGATCATTGAGTCCAACCGTTAACCTCGCACTGCCAAGTCCACCACTAAACCATGTCCCTAAGCACCACATCTACACAGTCTTTTAAATACCTCCAGGCACGGGGACTCAACCACTTCCCTGGGCAGCCTGTTCCAGTGCTTGGCAACCCTTTTGGTGAAGAAATTTTTCCTAATATCCAAGCTAAACCTCCCCTGGAGCAACTTGAGGCCATTTCCTCTTGCCCTATCACTTGTTACTTGGGAGAAGAGACTGACCCCTACCTCGCTACAACCTCATAAATGGTCACATAACTTCCAGAGCGTTCTTCTGGAGTAATTTTCACCCTTAATTTCCTTCAGAATTGAGAAACTTTCCTATCTCCTTCTAGGTCTTCATCAGCTAAACAGATCAAGTAAAGATACTGGTATGTTTGGCTTCAGTGCATAAGCAAGATGATGTGGACATGTGAGATATGAATGTGAGATTCCATTGCCTGCAGATCTATTCATCACATGTGAATATTGCCATCACCTGACAAAAGCAATATGGAATAAATGGGTATGTGGCACAGTCTTTCATCCCATAGCTGGGAGATACAAAATCTCTTGACCTTTTTAGCAGTCTTTTGAGGCAGAGTCAGGAGATGTGGTTTACTTGACCTAACGGTTCCTCTTTTCCTGCTATTGGAAGAGAAATCCTGTTGTCAGCTGAACTTTTGGCTGTGGCCAAAGGTCTGCCATTACTGTCTTTCATCTCTGAGGCTTGGCTCTTGGCCATGCAATTGCACTCAGTTTGCTTGCTTTGACTCTCGGTTGTCCTCTTTGAATTGCGAGAAATTTAGCAGCAACCTCGCCAAAGCCATTTCTCTATTCCTTGTGCTATAGTCAAGACTGTAAAATGGCCAAAGAGCATTTGCCAGGGCAGTTCTTTCTTGGGTCCTGTTGTGCCCACTTCGTGGGTACTCAGGTCAGTGGGCGTCTACGTCTCCTGACTTGGGGACAGCCCTAAGTGTCCTCTCTCTTACATGAGCTTGCCAGATCCTGCACCTGGCCTTTGTGTGGAGGTGGCAGCTGGTGAGAACATTAATGGCAATTGAATACATTCATTGGTGTTTCCTTAGCTGGTAATGTATGTTGAATATACTACTTAAGTGTTTGTATTAGTGACAGTGTAGACCTTTAGGCCGTTTCTCTATGAACTATAGAATATAAAAAGCCATGAAGAAAGACTGCTTCAGAAATTATCATACATTAATGCATTTCCCCTTCACAAAAAGAATTTTATGTTCCAAAGGAAACAAACTTACAATAAATTGATTTGACTTGATTGGCTGATACGCTATTGTGAATTAAGACTGGTGTTACACTCCATTTAAAATTTCCAGTTGTATTAATGCTAATTGGTGATGTTAGTACTATTATATAGGCTTAGTGTTGCTGCATGCGTTAGTATAAACTTCAACAACCGTGTGATCATTCAGAAAAATCTCAGCAGTTAGTAGCATATGAGTCAACTAGCCTGTGAGGGGGGAGGTAAAATTCAAGTATTTTGTTCCCTGGCCAGTGATCTCTCCTACTGAAATGGGATCTCAGTTCCTTGACCCTGAAAACAGCAGCAACAACAGGAGAAATAAATGCTGTAAACAGCTCTATAATGAAACCTCTCAGACAGCCTGTCAGCATGTGCTGATCTTTTGCCTTCACTTGCTGCTATGACAAATTAGGTTGACCTTTCCTTGCTAGCATCTTTTAAAAAAGAAAAAAAGAAAAAAAGAAAAAAAGACAAAAAAGACAAAAAACCAAAAAACCCCAAAAAACCCCACAACCTCTAGAATTTGAAAAGAGCCTAAGGGAATTAGGTACCCAGTGCTTATTAAAATTTAGCTGGAGTTCGGCATTTAACTCTCATAGCTGCCTTTCGGAATCCTATCCTCTGTAAATTATACCCTGCTCTGGAGGTGGTGAGAGTACCTGGGCTGATGGCATAGGGCTGTAATTTAGCCAAATGATAAGAGCAATATACTTGAAAAGTCAGGATCGATACTTTCCATGAGTTAGATTAGAGAGGCACCAGCATGAGAATTAACAGCAAAAGCTGGTAAGTAAAGTTTGAGGAATTGCTAATCTCTGTTTTATGGTTCTCTCCAGAAAGCGTTCAGCACAGGGCAGCACTCAGCAGTGATTGAGAACCCTTCCAGGGTCTCCTTCATCACACAGCATATTTCTTATCTGGCRGTTGCAGGTTCCCAAGGTCTCAGTCCATCCTGGTTTAGATTTTTCAGCTGTCGTGTATCTTTCCATAGTTTACTAGATTATTTCTGTCCCCCTCCCCACCACTCTTGTGGTAGCTTTGCAGTGTCACCTAAGACAGGACTCAAAGTGAAAATACCCAGAAGAACAACAGGTACTTGAGGCTATTGTGTTGGGTACCACCAGTATTTACCATCTATGTTTTTAGAGTGCATCCCACCATGGTCTTTAAAAAGAAGGTGTCATTCTGCATTGATGAAACATTTCTCCTGATGCGGCTATAATTAGGACTGTAGAGCATCCTTGGGGTCCAGCCTGGCTCTCATTTAGATCAGCAGGAGCAGAACTGATCCCCTTTAAACAGTACTGCATTTGTGCTGCAGCACCATGATGTATTTTGTTGTTTTCCCTTCTGTTAACGACAAAGGAGGAGCGAGAAAGATAAATAATGTTGTGGGGAGGGGAGGGGGTATTCGTCTTTGAACAATGATGAAGATAAAGATGGATAAGCAGGGCAATTTGTGAGTTTTGTTCTCTATCCCACTTAATGGGCTGCAGTTACATAAAGAAATGGAGATCTCAGTTACACCCTCTCCTTGTTTAGGAACACTGTTACTTCACATTTAAATTAGCCTTTTGCATCTTGCTGGAAATAATACAGTTTCTTTGGTGTCCTTGTTTACTTTTCATTGATCTAGAGAAACAGAATTTCTCCCCCTTTTTTCCCCTGGGATGTTAAAAATAAAGGGATCACCTTTCTGCTTTCAGCTGCCACGGCCTGAAAAATATAGGAATGAGGAATAAATTCACCATGGTTTGAAGAAATCCTCTTCAAAAAAATGATGGGGAACATGACAGAGAGTTAGAGAGACCTCTCCCTCAGAAGAAGAGTAATATATATTTTATTCTCTTATTAATATTTCATTGGCAAGAAGGTCAAAATCTACATTTAAATGGAAATATTTAAAAAGCAGAAGCATAATATTTGACTATCTGGAGCTTTTATGGGTTAGAGAAAACCAGAGGCTTGAACACATTGGTTCAAAATTCGTGGGGTGGGCTGGGAATTCCTTGTGAAATTTATACAGCAAAGGAATCCTCCATTTGCCTTCATCGACACCTCTGATAAAGGGTTTATGTTCTTAATACAGAGCTCCCTTTTAATTTAAAAATCCTTTTAAGTATGTAGTGTCAGCTAGAAAAGAGTCTTTAGATGAGATAGTCTGTCACTGCTTAGAATATTATCTTGGTAGATAGAGCGATCTATGGCTTGTGACAACGCTGTGTTATTTCTTCAAGGGATGGGGGAGATGAGGTGCTGCTGCGTGTGCTGTCGGCAGAGGCTGGGGTTTCGGGGGAGCCTGTCCTCAAAGCACTTGGCACGAGGGAGCGGGGATCACCAGCTCTGCCTCTCAATCCGGCTGGAGTTGTGGTTTCATCAAATACCTAATACAGATCCCATTTGGGTGTATGAGAAAATCTGTGTGATTTTTGAGAGTGAAACCCATCCGCACAGGAAGAGGATCCTGTAGATCACTTAAGTCAGGATGTGAAGTGGCATGAACGGTTCCTGCCTTCCACTCGGGCTGATTTCTAATGCACTTGCTTTCCAGTCCTAGTAGTTTTGGGTTTAACATCAGTGACTTGGGGCTGAGATTCCCAGACTGTGGCAGCTGTGCCACTAACCTTAGGTATGCTAACTCAAAACAGAATGAGAAAAAGAAATAAAAAGCCCCGTAGGCTGTATTTTCCTAATAAGATGGGGGGCAGGGGGAAAATCAAATTTATCATCTTCTGCCCAGCAGAGAACTGTTCATGCCTGCACCCTGTGTTCATCCGAGAGGAGAGGGCCAGGCTGGATGGCATCGCTGTGCCCATGCACAGCCCTGCACAGAGCCAGGAGCTGCTGCCGGTCCTGCGGGTGCCTTTCTGTAATGGGCCCATCGTTCCCTGTCTGTCATGGGGACACCTGAGTTTGGGAATCCCTGGCTTAAGGGTCACATCAGGCAGCCATGGAGAGAGAGCTCTGAACAACTGGCCGACTTCTGTCCCAGGGATGGTATTGATCCCTGGCTGCTTTTGACACAGCCTGTTCGCAAGCGTGATGCCTTTGGCTTCAGCAGCAGCTGTAGGAGCAGTGTGCTCTGCAGAGGAGCGATAACATTGATTCGTTACTCGTGCAACAATATTTGATCGAGTCCCAGTGCTGGGCTGAGGGTTGGGTTGGTTTTTTGTTGTGTGTGGGTTTTTTGTTTGTTTGTTTGGTGGTGGTTGGTGTTTTTTGTTGTTGTTGTTGTTGTTGTTGTTGTTGTTGTTGTTGTTGTTGTTTTTTTAAATCAGCATTATATTGACTAGCAGCAGACCGCTGAGTATTTGTGCAGTTTGGGGAGATTTGCTTGCCTTGCCACCACCTATTTCCAGCACACCTGTGCCTCGCAGGCGTGTGGGTAATTGTTGGAAATGATACAGAGGAACTCAGTGCTAGAGCCTGGTGCAATGGAGAGATACTCTGCCGCTGCTTGACAGACTTGTAACCAGATTCCAGTTTGTGCTGCATTGCCCCTTCGTGTAACCCTATTAAAGAGCTGTAAATAGTAATATAAATGATGTTACAGTCATTTGTTTTGATGTATCTGAGCCTTTAATAAATCAGCTGCAGCTTGGTTAATAGGAATATGAGTGTGTGGTGTTTGTTGCCAGCAGCTGCTAGTAAATTACAATGCAGTCATCTGTTTTACAAGGGAATTAAATGTTTGTTCTCTTGCTCCCTCTCCCTCTCCTCTTGCTTGTTTTAGAGCATCAGAATTGTGCACAAGCCCCTGTTTTTTTGCTAGGTGTCTCTTTGCTCTTTTTACACATGGCTGGGGTGCAGGGGAAGCATCCGCAAGGAGATTCGAGTCATTGCCATGTGTCAGCTCCGTATTCCAGCATTGCTCTGTGTGTATCCTCCAAAGCAATGGCTGTTGCATTTGATTTTGCTTGGGTAACAATTTCTCTCGTGGGTTTTGAGCAGCATTTGATACTGGAACCTCTAACACAGACCTTGAAGAGCTGAGCTGAAGAAGTAATTTCCTTGGTGGGCAGTTATAATAGGCAGGTTTTGTGTTTGGACCAGCCATGCACTGTGCCAGCCTGATACGCTTGCCTGGCCCAAGGCTTTTTCAGGCTTTAGGACTGTCTGGAATGGATTCAGGGCTGATTATATGTTTGGTGTTACAGATGTGTCAGTCAAAATGAATTACTGGTTTCAGTTTCCTTTATAGGTTGTGATCAGAACCGGGTGCTTATAGCCACAGTAGGTTGAGATAATGTGTATACGTGTGTGATTGTTTTAGCAAGATCTCTGCTAGTAACTGGCTGAGTTGAAGAAAGCATCAGACTCCAGAGAAGCCTCTTGTYGTGGCTTTGAGGCTTTTCATAAGCACACGTCCACCAAAAGGCTGTTGTACAGTCGTAGCCACCCTCTGTGCTACATCCCTTTGCTCTATCCTCTTGTGAAAGAGTTGTGTGGAACATTTCGAATTTCAGTATGCAAAATTAATCTCATCTTTCAGTGCTGTACTCACCACTAGATAAACACGTAAATGCAGTCTGGGACTTGAAACTTATCTGAATTAGTCAAAATAGCTCCTAGAATTCTATTAAAAACTTGCGATTTCTTTATTTGATGGAGGAGGGTTTGGCTATGCTTTTTATAGCATAAAATGTTTCCATACTGTAACGTGGTGATCGTTTCTTCTGTGTCTCACTGCAGCTGTGTAATAATTCATGTATCCAGACCCAAAATGACATCCCGTTTGCCAAATATTGCAATTAAAATGCAACATAGAAGCTGGGTTCTCTATGTTTTCTGATTTTTTTTTTCCTGGCTTTCAGCAGCACCCACGTTTCCCAGTGTGACAACAGGTAGTGCTCAGCAGGAAGCAGCTACATCTTTCTGGAGGTGTTTGCGTTAATGAATATTATCCTCTGGCAAAGAAGGGCAATCTCACCTAGACCTTGCTTTGGGCTTGGAGTTCAAGCAAGTGTTCCTCGTGTCCATATGCAGCTGGAGAAGATGCTTCAGTACACAGCTTTAGTTTAACTGGAGCAGTTGGTATGTCCTTTCTCAATTTAAACACTCTAGGAAGGAACTGTACTGGACACATTTCTGCAGGTGAACACTAACTTTGCTCTCTCAATCTGTCCACTGGGAAGTGTGTGCAATCCAAGGATAACATCACAAATCTATCTTTATTAATATTTTAAAGGAGAAATAATTGCACTGGTTGATGCAGATACTGTTCCTTGGAGACCGATTATTAATACTTTTGTTTATGTCATGTGGTCTGTCTTAGAAGAACCTCTTTGGTTTCTGAGAGTGATTTCCATGCAAGGTTGCACTTTGTAATACTTTTGACATCTGATTTGGAGAAATAAACCTTGTTATATTAGTATGACTAGCTTTTGTCAACTCCCAGACACAGGTTTTGTGGAAGGTGATACTGCCTGACAGATGAATGCCCTGAATGTTTGATCCAGTGACCACTTAAATCCACACTGTAGTGGTGTTTGGTGTTTGTTTTTTTTTTTTTTCTTTTCAATTTCTATTTTAAGAATAAATGTATTTCTGTTACTCAAAAATCAAAGTCAAGCCCAAACCAATAACACACTTAAGCACACATTCATGTTGTATTGAAGACTGTGAATTTTAAGAATGCGTATATGCCAGTTGTTTATTCCATTTCAAAGCAAAATTCCAGCTTGGAACAATGTTTTATTAATAAATAGTAATTGAGTTTGAAAGGGGCAAAGATTTCTGGTGTAGCTCTCTGACAGAGGCCATCTTGGTTTCCCCGCTGAAGTCAATGGCGGAAATCCTGCACACGTCAGTGGTACAGAACAAATCTCATAGCAGAGGTTTGTTTTCTTTTCACTGATCAGTTTGGCTCTGCATCATTAAATCTAAAACTGCTTTGCTGAAATCAGAGTGGGGGCTCGCTCTTGTAATGAGGCTTGCAGTTTGCACATTCTGGTGAGCTGACACCATTTCCAGCTTTTACTCCACTATATTGTAAAAAGAATATTGTTATACTGAAGTCCGTTGGAGGCAGGCTGCAGTATGTTTTAAGTCCAAAACCTAGAGAGATTATGTGGAAGGTTTTTGTCCAATACGCAGTCTCAGTTAAACATTATTGATAATGTAAAGCACATCCCATTTCCTTCTGTAAAATGCATTGTCTCGGCAAGGTGTCCAGGGGAGTGGGTCACTCTCCCCGTGCAAGCTCCCCACGTGGTTTGGCTGACTTGCTGATGTTCTCCAGACACACTTTACRAGCTCTGCCACAAATTTATAAGGGTGAATTAAAATGACTGTATTTCATACTTCCATGGACTGGTGTTTTCTGTTTAAAAGCCAAACGAGTGTGGGCTGTGGTTTCTGAGGAGAAAAGCCCGAACTATGGTTTCTAGATTAAATCAGTTCATTGGGACAGTAACACGCAAAGTGCTGTGCGCAGCGTGTCTGGCTGCCTGTGCTTGAACAGCGAGCTTCAGAGGTGTCCTGTGTGCTGGAAGGAGCGCTCCCTCTTGGGCTTCTGTGTTTCTGGTACCCGCTATGAAGAAGCTATAAATCTGCAGTGCAATTCCTGCCCACATGTGCTGTGATAAAGACAGTGGTTGAACTGAGACTGAATATTTGCTTCATTCTGCTACCTTAACAGGCAGTTTCTCTTTTTGCATTACTCTGTACTTACCCTGGAGTGCCTGCCCACTTGAGCTGCGAACAAAAGGCAGCCTCCGCCGGCTCTTGTCCCCCTCCTGTAAAGAGCTGCTGCTGAGACAGTCTTGTGAATCTCTTCCAAACTGGTGTCACAGTGAAGCTTTTTCTCTCGTTTAAAGTGTGGAGGTTGTTGTTTGCCTTTTCCTGCTGTTGTATTGAGTGAAGTAGGGACATTGTGTATGTGCCTAAATGATTTTCTGTGTGCTGGATCGAATGCCCAGCAGCGTAAGCTTGTTTGAACGAAGGCACGTGCAGCAGCAGTTCGTGGTCCTACAGCAGGGCATCACCTGCTCACTCTGTCCCACAATTTCTATATGGTTTTTGCAGACCTAGATTTGCTCAGTGCTCTGGAAGGAGGGGTCACAAGTAGGGTGCAAAGAGAATAAATGAACCAAAACCAAAGTGGGAAGCTACATAAGGGTGTGTATTAATAATAATAATGATAATAATAAAGACAATCTATAAGTAAGCATGAAATCTCTCAACAGAGACGTAAAAGTTCTCATCTGTGGCTCCTGGGTGCTTGTAAACAATCTATAAAGCATCTGCGCAAGGGATACGAAGGGGAGGTAGAAGCAATTGCAGCGTGGGCACAGCACGTCTGCTTTATGCTATCTCCAGGACTCTGTAGTCACCTAGTGAGACTGTGCTCAGGAGAGAGAGTTTTGGGAACACGTCCAGTGCAGTGCCATGTTTTTGCGTCTTGTCTTTGATATGCCCTCGTCACGCTTGGATTTCTCAGCGTAGTTGTTACTCACCACTGCTGACTTGTGCTGATCTGGCTCCATCCACTGATCCTCTTGACTGGGCTTTGAGGCCCAGCGGGGAAGTGCCAGCTCTGACAGCGCTGGGTTGTCACTGGAGACCATGAGATATGAGGAATATCAAACTGCAGAGATTCTTCGAGGTAAATGCACCTTTGGGCTTTGATAGTTCTGTCGCAGTCTCTGAATTTGGGGGACCCATTTCTCAATGTATAGTGCCTGGCAGCAATGCAGGCTGGTCAAGAACTGCCATGGGAAACGCCTGAGTAACGGACACGTGTTACTGGGTGTGTTAATGCACTCCTCCAGCCCTGGGAACTGCAGTGCAGGGGCCTGCCTCTGTCAGCTGGAGATTATCTGCAAATAGTATCTCTAAGTGATCTGAGTGAAAACTCAATCTCTGTGCTTAAAAGAGTAATGTCTCCGTAAACAGGGATGCTCTCTGACAACTGCAATGAGCTCTGAGATAACTGACTGATGATCAGTGCTTTACAGATTAATGTCGTCAGGTAAATGGGATTAGAATTACGTTCTTGGAGTAGTTTAGGTTGCAGCACTTTCAATTTACATTAATTTCAGGTCAAGGTAACTTTTCTCTATCTTGTTGCCGAAGGGCAGAGAATCAGAAGCCAGTCTCTGGCACCCCAGTTCTTCGTATGGCTGTGCATCCTCTGTTCGAGACAGATTGCTGGAAATAGTTTTTCCATGAGCTTGAATAAATCAGACTTAATGTATGAAGACTTGAAATGCATTTTCTAGGCTGTAGAAATATATATTTTGTAACAGATGCCATACAAATGCCTTGTGTCCTGTAAAAATATATAGACATTTTGAATGTGATGGGAAATTGCAATTTATAAGAGCATCAAGATTCTTCAAGCCAAAAAGCTACAGACAGTTGTAAGAAAGATTGTCTTGTCTGTCAGTGCAAATGCTATTATACAACTGAATCATAACTGGCTGCACTTGACTAGCTGTATCTGAACTTCTGTCAGCTGTTACAGACAACTCTATTCTCTTTGTAGGGTCTTTTTTTCCTTCCCCCTGGGAACTCGGCTGAACTTGTTCTCATATGGAGATCTCTGCTATGGCTGGAACATTTCATTTAGATATTTAAGGTGTTTCTATTTGCTGCATTAAGACTTGGTCGAAAACTTGCCCTGCATCATCTCAGATCTGACTGATAGAAATCAGCTGTGCTTGGATGGTGGTGGTTTCTGTTCCTTGGCTTTGAGCACGGACGGGACAGTTCTGTTGAAATAGCTGAATCCTGGCCCAAAACTTCAGCTAAAACCAAATATTACTTGCTGAGTTTCCAGAAAAGGTGGTTAATGCTCTAAATTTTGTGTAGCTTTGAGGTCGGTTTCCACCAAATGTTGAAACACGGGAAGGATGTCTTCTGGTGTCGGGAGGGTTTTTTCATTTAAACTGTGAGCTGGAACTAAGAAACTGTTCAATCTAGTGTGGGACACTTTCTGGCAAGATTCCCAACCCCATTAAGAGTGACATGAATTTGGCATTTTTGACTTAAATTCAAAATTCCCACCAGCTTTCATGAAGTCTAAAAGCAGATTTAGACAATGGCTGTCCCTGTAACACGTTCATATGACTTCAAAATAGGTGATGTGGGTATTCCTTGCGCTTCTTGTCCTAGAAAAATCAGGTCACTTTAGTTGGTGTTTATTAGCATGACATTAAGCCTGAATGTCACTAAGAAAAGTTAGGAGAGATTTTGTGGAGCATCACATGAGCTGAGTAGCTTAGCTGGGGGTGTAGAAACTGGCCCGGCATCGTGGCTAGCTAACACAATCAATATAGCTGGCAGAGAAATCAAAGTTGTATTTTAAACATCACACCAGCGAACTTGACTCTTCAAGGTTCTTCCTTGTAATCTTACTTTTTATTGCAAATTAGCCCATCAAAGCTATCTACAAGTAGCTGCAGTGGAGTATATCTGTGCTTTTAAATAGAGGATAGCCATCTGAACTTCAATAATGACATTGTAGTAGTTTGGTTGAACAATTTAAATATTGTAAATCTTTCTGTCAATGTAAAAATGCCATCTTTCTGTCATCAAAAAATCTGCTCTCTTTCCCCCTCTTCTTTTAAGCAAGTGGTTGCTGTAAAGTCTACTATTGAAGTGCTGAGGTTAGAGGGCTCAGCTGTATGACAAGCTGGTGGTCAAATGCCGGGGATAACATGCTTTCAGAAACATTTTTTTTTAAATTTGGTACATTAATAGTGTGGTTTAAATAAAAAAATGGTTGTCAGCTAAAAGCAAAGCCTGCCTTGGAAAAGGAATAAATAATGGCAAAGTGTCAAAATACTAAAAAAACCCAAACAAACAAAAAAACCAAACAAAAGTTCCTGTAAATAGCATTAAAAAGTTCATTGACAAATATTTGACATGTGTTTTGTGCTGTGTCAACATTAGTTGTAACTCCTGGAATGTTTACCTTTGGTAATACTGTGTTTTCCCCTTAAGTAGGTTATTTATTTTTAATGAAACACAAGTAATGAGACCAAGGAATTTCTGTCTACCCCTCGCCTTCCCCCCACCCCCTATCCTTAGGAGAGAGGGCTCATTTGCTAATTGTGATCCAAAACAACAAAGAAA
The DNA here is from genome assembly GCA_035582835.1 of Phoebastria nigripes. Taxonomy (NCBI): domain Eukaryota; kingdom Metazoa; phylum Chordata; class Aves; order Procellariiformes; family Diomedeidae; genus Phoebastria; species Phoebastria nigripes. Next base: position 957,919 of record JAYKAV010003077.1, read on the forward strand.
AGGAAGAGTGTAAAATCCATTTTAACTCCCAGGAAACACTGCAAATGTTCCCAGGCAGAGTAAGATGATCAGCAGTACAGCGAGCAGCACAAGCAAAAAGCAGCCCCTAACAAGCACTAGACTCTAATACACGGTAAGGCAAGCAAGCCCCATGGCAAGCACAGGAGCGTGCCGATTAATAGCCAAACAGCAATAACAGCTATAAATTTGATCTAGCACATTCCAATCAAACCTGTCGTTATCTCAAACCCTTTGAGCCCCATGCTGGGTGCCAAAAAGGACTGTTGTGATTTAACCCCAGCGGCAACCAAGCCCCACCCAGCCGCTCGCTCACTCCCCCCGGGGGGATGTGGGAGAGAATCAGAAGCGTAAAAGTAAGAAAACTCACGGGTTGAGATAAAGACAGTTTAATAGGTAAAGCAAAAGCCGTGCACGCAAGCAAAGCAAAMSAAGGAATTCATTCACSGCTTCCCATGGGCAGGCAGGTGGTCAGCCATCTCCAGGAAAGCAGGGCTCCATCACGCGTAACGGTGACTTGGGAAGACAAACGCCATCACTCCGAATGTTCCCCCCCTTCCTTCTTCCTCCCCCAGCTTTATATGCTGAGCATGACATCGTATGGTGTGGAATATCCCTTTGGTCAGTTGGGGTCAGCTGTCCCGGCTGTGTCCCCTCCCAGCTCCTTGTGCCCCCCCAGCCTCCTCGCTGGTGGGGTGGGGTGAGGAGCAGAAAAGGCCTTGACTCTGTGTAAGCCCTGCTCAGCAACAACAAAAACATCCCTGTGTTATCAACACTGTTTCCAGCACAGATCCAAAACATAGCCCCATACTAGCTACTGTGGAGAAAATTAACTCTATCCCAGCCAAAACCAGTGCAAACTCCCAGGAAACACTGCAAGCAGCTGAGAGCAAGTGTTCTCAGTGTAACAGCACAGCAGTAAAATTACATTGACCTCGTCAACTGTAACAGCTCTCATTTAGCAGCTACTACTTCACTTAGCATGGTACCATTCTGCAGTGATCATTATACTTTGAACTTATGGCCTGACTTGTAGAGAAGTGGAGCACCCATAGCTGCTTTTGATGTTGATGGGAAGTGTGGGTGCTCAACAGACTATGATAATTGAACTGTTATCGTTCAGAGCACCTTTAACAGAGGACTTCAGAGTGCTGAGATTAACACCCACATCAGAGGTCAGACCCTGAGTTGGTGGAGGAGCCTGGACTAATACTAACTCTCTGCCCATTGCTTTAATCAATAAACTGGAATTCAGGACTGCTGTGAGTAATGTGTTTGGGGGGTGGCGGGGACTTAAAGGAAGATGAAAAATGGTTATGGACCAGAAAACCTGGGAGTTAAGAGTGGATCAACACTTAAATTCCGTTCCTGGCTCTTTTCCTAATAACCATATGACATTGGACATGCCACTTGTTCTCTATATGCCTTCGTTTGTCTTCTGTGAAATAGACTTAAGTCCTTTTTTATGGGGTTTTTTGTTGTGGTGGGTTTTTTTTTTTTTCCCCTCTCCACCTTTCTGGTGGCAAGCTGTGAAGGCTCCAGGTTATAAAGTTGTCATTGTACCACAGAATTAAATGGCAGTTTTGTCCATGTTTTTTCAAATCGCCTGCAATTAGGGCATTCACACTCCTGTTTTAGCAATACAGAATAGTGCAAATTCATGTGTTACTTTAATACAAATAATTAAAAAAACCCCATAAAAACATAGCATACATATTTAGCCCTTAGCATAGGCTGATTTGATCTGTCTAAAAGTCAAGTAGTGTTTTGAATTAGTGGGCCACAGAAATGCTGTTCATTGTCAGAAGGCTTGTTTTAGCTTGATCCTTAATTTAAATAAAAAAATCTTCATTTTTCAATGCTCTGATTAAAAAACACACTTTAATTCTGTAGCCATTAGGCATCTAACCCCAAAATATTTTACTCGGAGTCAATAAGTAAGAATTGCTAAGTGATAAATATTTTACTTTCGCTAGGAAGACATTCATCAGGGTGGATTTTTATACTCTCATTTTCATTCCCTGTAACAGAGTTTATTATGCAGATACAGACAAGTCTTTTGATAACAACAGTGGGAATGGTTCTGGTTTTACTCAAATTTTATTAGACTATTTTTGAGCAATAATTCAGCAATAATCYCACAGTAGCAAATAGTTATGTAAGGGGCTGTGGTCTCCTGTGGGCTTATTATAGAGAGGGAGGTATTTCTTTACTTGGCATTACCACATAGTTTAGTACTATTTCATTCCCAGAACACTAGAGAGTTTGTTTCTGATTTAAAGGTATCGTTGCATTTAAATTTTGGGAATTCAATGGTTTTGAAAAGATACCGGCTTGAATATGAGGGGGGTGGTTAGCTGACTGTTGGCTGCTGCCAGTATTTAGTCTCTGTGCATGTGGTTACCCATTTCCCAATGCACAGAGGTGATAAATGCAAATATCAACATGTGATATTTTCCATTTACTCGGCCAAGTTGTAAACAAAGCTCTCAGTTGGATGTGATCCTTTTTCAATAATAAAATATTTAAGAGCTACACAGAGCTTTTCATTTTGCAGGTGAAATCAAGCTAGATCATGCCTATTAGCGTAGCCCTGGTATGGGACACACAGATGTTGTCCCATAAGACTTTTTCCTTCAGAGGCGTTCCCCCATGACAAGCAGAGCTCCTCTTCCTCGAGCCAGATACAGAACTGAAATGAAGGAATGATTTTGTGCTTCTGCAAATGTTTTTTTCTGACATATCAAAATGTTACCATTCTGCCTTAGGACAAAAGAAAGAATTTTCCCAACAAAATCTTGAAATAATTTTTTTGAAGTCTTTCCACATCCCAAAATAGCTGTTGCAGAAGCACAAAAAGAGTACAGAAGCCCTCCACTCCAAAATACATTTTAACTCTGGGCACCAGCTATTTGAATGAGAGCTGGAAAACACAGGGTCAATTGAGCTTTCTGCCCGGCTTGAACCTCATTCTCCTAAATCTTGGATAACAGTCAGTTTTTGTGTTTGTTGGGTTGAGGGGTGGTTATAGGAGGCATTTAAGTACTTGTTTTTCTCTGGACATTTCTGTACTTAAATTCTCTCAGAATTTCCACGTGGGAAGTGGTTACCTCCAGCCTCGTTGCCCACTGATCCTTCATGGGGAACAGGGATGCATCTTGTGCTAACCTGGAAGAGGTTAAAATAAATTTAAAAAAAAAAAAAAAGTAAAGTATTTTTCTCTGAGACAGGCAGTCTGAGGTGGATATGTGTCTTCATGCAAAATTGTGCTAGAAACTAAGCACAATTTGTTTTCGTCTGTTCCCTGGTAGTTGAAGCCAGTCCTGCACATTCCAATGAGCTTGACTTGAACTAGCTCCATCCAGAGGGGCACCTACCAGCAGTAAGTTTTGATAGTGAACACAGTTTTTCATGGGAAATCCTGCATAGCTGCATTAGAGCTGTACTAACCCAAATTTAGGAAGCCTTGCTGCTGTTACCTGCTGTTTCTGTCTCAAAGATGGGGTAGCTGAAAATACTTTATTATCACAACTTTATTTGGGCTCATCTAAACAGAGAAATTAGTAGGAATTAAAAAAACTCCTTTGAATTTGAAGCAGAGTATTTCTTATTGATTTTATCATCTTTTTCTGGGAGTAAGAAAAGCTTATTCCATAATAGCTTGGTTCTATTTCTGAAGTGGTTTTAGTTAGCTCAGTACAAAGAACTTTTATTTTGGAGTAAAATAGTCTCTTCRGGGAACTAGTTGGGAGTAGCAATTCAGGAATAAATGCCTGTGTAGACAGCCTCTCTCCCCTTTAGTTATTTAGTCTTTTTTAAGCCCCAATCTGCAGGATCACATCTGCATGCCTATTTAAAACATCATTTCCTTTGCACAGAAGCACTACTATGGCTAAAATTTAATTCTGATATTTAACTGAATGAAATTGCTTGCAGATGACTGTTTGAAAGAGAAACAAACCACATCCTTGTGTGCTGCTGCACTTTAGAGGATTTGTGAAATATTATACTAATGCGAAGAATGTGACCCCCCTCCGAAAAATCTGACTGAATAGTTTGATTTTACTCATTCAAATTATACCAGCACATTTTTGTTCAAAAATCATGTCTTGTTATTGTTATCTTACAAATAGCAGCCAGCAGAAATTGCAGAGAGCAAATTTATCCAAAAGTAGTACTGTCTTTTGTTTAGATTCATACTGAACCTACCGCAGCGTCTACTCTGACACTGTTTCAAGGACAGATAAAAATTGCCACGAAATATTTCAGAAAATTAAGAATTTTTCATACATTATGCTCCTTTAGGTGACTGAAAACACCTTACATCTAAGAAGTTGGACTCAAGTGGAAGCTGCAGAATAAGCCATGCTGGTCCACACCGAACCGCACATAAATCACATTACCAACATTGAATGAGAACAGTTTCCTTTCAGATGGGTGCGGGAGGGAGAGAAGGCATGAAGGGAAGTCGTTCCAAGTCACCTGGCAAGCCTTTGGCGACAAGAATGCTTTAATTCACAAAACACGCTCAGGTTTTTACATCTTCACAGATACCTGGTGTTGATTTTGAAATTGTCTGCCTGTAGTTCAGGTCGTGTGAACTGCCTTTCCCCACATCTACCATACTATACAGCTTGTATACTCAGAGCTATTTTGTTAACATTTCTATTTTTAAAAAGCAGCAGCTCCATGAACTATTGGACTATTTCATAGAATCATAGAATCATTAAGGTTGGAAAAGACCTCTAAGATCATCAAGTCCAACCATCACCCCAACACCACCATGCCCACCAAACCATGTCCCTAAGCGCCTCATCTACACGTCTTTTAAATACTTCCAGGGATGGTGACTCCACCACTTCCCTGGGCAGCCTGTTCCAGTGCTTAACCACTCTTGCAGTAAAGAAATTTTTCC
>JAYKAV010003077.1:963101-1022591 GCA_035582835.1 Phoebastria nigripes
ATGTCCTTCTTGTAGCGAGGGGCCCAAAACTGAACACAGTATTCGAGGTGCGGCCTCACCAGTGCTGAGTACAGGGGCACAATCACCTCCCTATTTTGTGTCCGAGATTTGTGTCTCTGTGCTTGATTTTGCTGCTGATAGTGAAGGGGGTGCAGGGATGTTCGAAGAAATGAGGTGCGGGCTGTTGCAGGATTGCTGCTGTGTGCCGCCTTCTGCTCAGTTCACGCAGGACTCGCAGGGGTGTAGGGGTGAAGCTGTCTCTTTCTGAAGCTTAGCAGGGCTTCCAGCATCAGTGGGAGCTGGCACCTCTTTGCAGTACGTGTATTTGGCAGGTACATGCCAGAGGTGCTTATCTGTGTGGCTGTAGCTAGAAAGGCATGGGACATACATTAGCAGTTTTCTCGTTTGGGGAATTGCAGTTTTCCTTCCCAACGTCTCTGTAACAGAATCTGGTGGTGTTTTCTGCAGAGCTAAGTGAAGAAAGCCAGAACAGGTGGGTTAAATGGTTATGTCAATGCTCTGTTTTAACGCTGTTAAACCCTCATCCCCTTTAGAGCCAGACAAAGCAGGCACTGCTAGGAGGTTTTGCCATTTGCCACTCTAGGAGCATCTCCAGTACCATCTACTACTAAAATCAAAGACCTCTCAAGGAAAAGTTTTTTTTCTGGTGATACTCAATATGTAGTAGTTTTGTATTCTGATCAAATCAGCCTGGGACCAAACTAAGTAATATTTTCCACTAAAGGTGCTGTGCTCCTGGAAGGGCTGATTGTTTTGGTTGACTTCTGCACACTGTGACTCATCTTTGAGTAGAGGTTGACRTTTTGGTGGTAACCTGCCTTACGTTCTTATTATAGCATTTGCAAGCTTTCTGTAGGGTAATCTTTAAAGTTGATCTCTGCCTTTAATCTTTTTGTATGGTTTTACCCTTCTTTTTCCTTCTGTTTATGGTTTGGGGCTTTTTTTTGCATGAGATATCTGAGCTTTCTGAGCTGTTTCAGTGATTCTTGTTCGAGCCTCCCCCACTTGATTCTGTTCCGCTCTTGCACTTTTGTTTTTCTGTATTCCCGTGGTGGATTTTTCTTTTCTGCAGCTTATTTTGTTTCTTCATCATCTTTTGTTCCTCGTTCTGCTTTTTCTTTCTCAGGGTGTTCCTCACATGCAGGTTCCATCCCTGGTTCCCTCCTTTCTCCTCGCTTCTCAGTCTCCTCTGCTAGTCTCTAGACATAGAAGGAAAGTGGGGGCAACTGGTATCAGTTCTTTTTACTCTCTGACTCTGTTTTCCTTCTTTTGTCTTCTGTCCCCGTTGAAGAGAACAAATCTCTTCCTCTTTTCATAGTACAATAGTTGGCATCCATTTTGTTTGTTCTATTTTTATGGTCCTTTAATAGTGAGGTGGGTGGGGAGCTACTGGAGAAAGGGAGAAGGTAGGTAGACAGTGTGTTTGAGGTGTGTCCCCCCACCTTCTGAAGCCAGCTTTCTCATCCTGGATGCTGTGTGCAACACCAGATCTCAAGTCCTGTTGGCGAGGGAAGAAGACTTCCATGTTGGTGTTTCTGCAGTGAACCCAGAAGAGGTGTGCTGCTGGGATGTCTTTCCTGGGCAGGACTTTTTCTTGGTGCTTGCTTTTCCAGCCTGTTTCCCTTCTGATAACCTCAATAATAAAGCTTATGGTACAGCACAGAGCTCCCATAAGGTTTTAGGGCTTGTTTCCAGGCTTGATTCACCAAGGTGCTGGGTCCTCACTGTTACCGCTAATTCTTATCTTAAGGGCAAATGTTTCAGAGGGGCACTCAAAGAAAAGCTTCCATAGCTTTAAGAAACAATCATGTATATGAATTAACATTCTTCTGTAGATGAGGTAATTAATTAGGCAAAAGAAAACAGTCTTTAGTACTTTGCTCTGATAATTAACAATGCTAAAACTGCCATTGCTGATCTACTACGGTACGCTGGGAACAGAAAATTTCAATTGTTCGACATCAACTTGTGAGCTTTTTATCTGTTTGCAGGCTTTTTTTTCAATAATCCTTTATCAGCTTGCACTAAGGTGAAGCGCAAGAGCATGGAGGCCTTTCTCAGGATGCTTACTTAACCTTTAAAAAACTACTGACATTTACAGGAGGTGCCTCTTTCAAACCAACAGTCTGCTTTTACACCATGCTGCTGTGCCTGATGAGCAATGTCTCTGAACGCAACCAGCACAGCATTAAGAAAGCCTCGCAGGATGAGAGTCCCCCGGTGTTGTTGTTCTGTAAACCATTTTGTAGGAGAAGGATCTAAATGCAGATCGTGTTCTTAGTAAATCCTCAGCACTCGATTCCCAGACCGTTTGGCCAACGAGCCTGCCATGCTGGCACTGCACAGGTTGATCTCCGGAGATCTCGGTTCATTTTGGCCAACTGGAAAGGTGGTGTATTGTGGTTCCTTGCCTGAAAAGTTGTTTTTTGAGTTTAAGATGCAAGTTTGTGCTTCTGATGCCGAGGTTATCTGTTGATGGTGAAATGGGGGTCATCTAAACTTCAGAAAGTCACAAGGGGTATATATATATCACTAGTACTTAAATCAGTTGAAGTAGTTCGTGATCTCTGAAACCAGACAAGATGTGTTAAGCTGGATGTGTGGCTTCTAATGATGTACCAGATGTAGCAAGTTAAATACAATTTCTATAGTACATAGTAAATTAAAAAGTGTTAAAAAGAAAAGGTTGTTAGTAGTTTACACATGGTTCCATATTGCAAAGTAATCACTCCTGATGAGGCCCCTTTGCTTTTCTGAACGTGCACTAGGTAATGATGTGACTCTCTGGTATCTCATCCAGTGATTTGTATGAAAAGTTCATTTCACTGCCTTTATCAGTTTTTCACTGGTAGGCGTCATGGTATGAATGAGTGACAGATTTATGGCTTATGTGTTAAATATTATATATATATATATATGTATTTTTTTGAAATAGCGCATTTTCAATGCTGCCTTTCATGCACAGCCCCTCTAAGGACTAAATAGACCAGGATGACTCAGTGGGGGAAGAGAAAGAGGGGAAAGACACAGCTGTAAATAAGGTTTTATATGTGGCTCTTCTGAAATTACAGCCAAGGTTTAAATGCTTGATTGTTGAGCTACTTATCAGATAGCATACCAAAATGTACTGCTTTGTCTTGGAGGAATTCTTTAAAGCTATCTTTTATACATCTCTAGTTACCATATACTTAAAATTTAATAATGGTGATGGTATTTTAAAGTACTGCTCACTTCACGGCATTAAATGCAGGGAAGAAGGAAAATCTAGTAAGTCTGTTGGTGAGGAATAGCAAACTGAATTTGGAAGCTGGGCATCTTCTGATATATTGGGTTAGAAAGCGAGTCTTTAACAGTCATGATGGGACAGCAAGGCAGTGATATATTTTGCCATACCTGCAAATAGTTTGCAAAGTAAGAATTGGCAGGTCGTAGAGCTTAAAAACRCCTTTTTTTTTTTCCTTTAGAGTGGGCTGAAAGCATAGTAGGAAGCGTGTTAACTGGGTACTTCCCTTTTATTAAGTCTGTGTGGCAAAAGGGATGATAAAGTTTCGTACCGCCGCGAAAAGCGAATCCTTTTCCGCTGGGCTGACACATCAACCTGTAGTAAGGGAGCATGTTAGTCACAGCAATTTCATGGCTGGTAAAATCTAAAAGCAGAGACTTCCACTGAGCAAATATGTGTGCTTCCATTTGGGATTCACTAAGGAGGAAAGCAATTAATGACCCATTTCTGGGAAAAGAAAAAAAAAACCCGTTAGCGATATTCCAAGGTGTTTGCTCCTTTCACGTAGGGGCTGTGAGACTCGCCCCTCAGCGCTGCCCGGCTGCGAGCGTGGTGAGCTGCTGGTTGTGGAAGAGGGTGTCCTTCCTGCCCAACAAATGGGCAATCGACTTGGAACCTCACCTCCACCTGAAATTTGTGAAATTTCTCTAGTAACAAGTAGCAGCTCGTATTTCTTCTAGAAAGGTGCTAACAAAAAAGAGTTAACTTTTTCTGTATGCTGGTGTTTATGCTGGATTTTTGGCTGTTTTACTTAAGCAGTTGGCTTTGCCCCTGCTGAGATTGTCCTTGCAAATGAACAAAAGGAAGCAGAAACCCCTCTAATTTGATGGGCTAACCCCTTAGACTTGATTTTTTTTTTTTATTCTTTCTTTTTTTTTTTTTTTTAAATTAGTCCGCTGGAGTATTAGTATGTCAGTGTCCATTAAAGCCTACAGTTGTACTCAATGAGAAGTCACATTAGTAATTAATAAATCTCATTCTGGTTTTTTGACCTTTTACTGGGATCTGTGGCCTTTGCCTGACTGCTGGCTTTTGCAGGTAGTTTAAATGCTGTTTTTTCACTGGTATTTATTCAGCGGAGTGATGATAGCTTAGGAGCAGCAGTGCTGGATCAGGACCCCGTAGTGGCAGGTGGAGTATGACTGCACAACAGAGGGAGAATTCTGGCATTTAGAAATGGGTGGTTTTTCTCTTCCAGGTTACTGGTGAAACACAGAGAGAAACTGTGGATTAAAGTTTTGTCAAGTTAGGAGACAACCCCTGAGCACTTTACAGTATCTTTGCTTGCAGTCGATTACCTTGTATATATTCTGCTGGGGAGTTCAGTCAGAAAGAAATCCACAGTTGAATCTTAGTCACGTGTCTTAGCCTTCTGTTTGCAAAGGGTATACCGTGCCTTTACAAATAGTAGTCCTTAGCTTTAGATGAGGCTTCCTCTTTCAGCATATTTTCTTGTTCAAAACGGATGGGGAGAAATGAAACATGAGCCACTGCTGATGACTGGGCTGCACTCCATGCTCAGAGACACAAAATGCAGTACCTGCCAATCTGACAGAGTGACGCTTTGCTCCAGTTTGCTTCCATGAATATTGGCTCTAACTATTAAAAATTTGCAAACGTCTCCTTGCTGCAGTGTTCATGGGTATGTGAAGGTGAACAGCAGCTGAGAGTCAATAAGACATTTCTCATTCCATGAACTGCTATGGATTACCTAGCAAAATTGCTTAAAGTAACTTTAATTCCTCCTTTGGAAAGCAGCTGGCAGTGACCACTGTTGGAGGGAGAACGGTAGGTAAGATGGACTTCTTGTCTTCTTTGCTACARCAGTCCCTCTGCTTAGTGCTTTTTGGAAACCGCTTAAGCATCCCTTCTTTCCTTGTCCTTCTCTATGCTGTGCGAGCCTTTCACATGCCCTTTGACTATTTGCACTTTGTTCCCAAGGGCCACCATTTCTAGTTCAGTTCTTACGTGTCAATCCATTCTGTCTCTGCATTGATTTGTGCCATTTCCCCATTCCCTTCCTCCTCGCTATCTTCTACAGGTTCTTTYATATCTCCCCGGCTCCCCAGACCCTGTGCTGCCCCAGGGCTTCTTTAGGCTGATCTGTCTATTTGCTCTAGGGTGTTTAAGGCTTCTCCTAAAGCTCTTGTGTGCCAATCCTGATGCTTAAGGCTTCCTAGAGCTTTGTAGTCCCTTCCTTTCACCTCTCCTGACCATTTTCAGCCTCCTGAGGTGACTTACACTTCCTCTCTATCCATCAGATGTTTTTCTTCATAGTTTTTGTTTCTCCAGTTGTTTTATTTTCTGTCTCTACTTATCTTCCATTCCCTATGAATCTGTTAGCTGTCCTTGCTTTTACTTTCCCTATTCCCTCAGAGAGGACTCTAATGCTCAGACTTGATGCCCAGCTCATGCCCCTTTTTCTTCGGTTTCGCACCTCTTCCCACAGCTCATGACCGAAACCCCCTTATATCCCGCTGTGCTTTCTGGTTCAAGGAAACCATCCTTGCCATCTTGTTCCTGCTGCCTGTACCACCACTTCTGGGTTGAGATGGCAGTCATCGCTGCCTCCTGAGGTGATCACAGCAGCTTTTAGTCCTCTCTTTGCAGAGAGCTGCATATTTCTGTGAAGTCATTTCATGTTAACTTTTTTTTCCTTAATCATCTTTATCAGCAGCTGRGTTTTGATACTGCCTAGGTTTCCCTAAACTGAGGATACTCTTCATGCTTACTGTCACTGAAACCAAAATGTAATTGCATTCCTTTGCCATCTATTCCATGTTAATCCTCCAAAAGAAGTGTTTCACTCATCATCTGAGCCAGTGGTTTTAGTATAGACTGTGAAACCCGTGATCTTTAATTTTCTGCATGGAAGCAGAAGGGAGAGGGAAGAGAGGGACTGTGCGGTTCATCTGCTTTGTAACAGATATGCACTGAAGTCACGTGCATTACCGCATCAGTGTGTTGTGTTGAGGAATGACGGAAAGTAGAGAACTATACCAGGATTAAGCTTTCTTTTGAACTGTCACGAAAATCCTTTCAGTTACTAATGCTAGATTCCCTTTTGACCATTGCTGAACAGAAGTCTGTATGCTGACTTGTCCCAGCTAACAGGCGTCCAGTATAAACTGCTGCATGGASATTACAGAAGGAAAGCTAGCCTGATTTCATATTAAAGTCTACTGATATCCTCCAGCAATYGTGATACTGCTTTTGTCTCAATGAAGAGAGAGATTAGAAAATGAACAACCAGATAGTGATATACTGGAAAGTGGACGTAATTCATGGGCAGGGGGAATAGGATTGTTTTGCCTGTCATCCCATGTTGAGGTCGTTAAAGACTGTTGAGAGGAGTTAAAAAAAATTTGAAAAGAGTAAATGAGAAGTTTTCTGCAGACCAGCCATCCTCAGTTTCTCCTAGAAGCTGCAATAGCCTGTCACTGTTGTCTTGCTCCTGAAGCATATCTTGAACAGGTTGGATGATAGGAGGAAGCCTATGCATGCATGGTGAGATTGGGTCTCTGCTCCCCATCTATCTTCAGTGCTGTTTTATGTTTCTCTTCCCAACTTAGCTGCTTCTTCTTGCTTTCTGTGTAATGAGAATCTCACCTCTGGCTCTTGCAGTGGCACTACGAGCCTGTAACTGGAGAAGCAGTGAAAAATCAGGGCTTTAAACAACCTGATGTAGGTAGGGCATGTCCCTGTTCTGCGGGGTCTGCGCGTGGCTGGTTAGAGCATGTGCTGTGCAGCAGTGTGGTTGTCAGCCAGAAGTAGTGTAAGGGTGGAAGCCACATTTTCTGTCTTTGCTTTCTTTTCTTAGCCTTAGATTATGTTTTGATCTTGTCTTGTCTTTAAGAGCGTAGGCTCAGACCGTAGCAAGTGGTGTAACTGCAGCAGTTCCAGCCGGTCTCACCTGACTTCTCCCTCCGTTCCCTAAAAAATGTCTGTCACTGATCCCAGTTAAAACATTTCAATGCAGTTGTGCTTCCTTGTAAAGACTATTCATGACTAAAGGGAAAGGCAAGAACTGTCACTTGAAACAAAAGCCCTACTTAAAGCATTGCAAAACGTAATGTACTAGCAGGTTTTCCTAAATATTTAACAAAAGGTTATTTAAAAAGAGTTCAGCTGCTGTTGCCAGGGGACTGTGTAGGCTAATGTCTCTGTTATGGTAAACCTTTAGCTGCATTTGTCTGCTTAATAGCTGTTGATGACAAGGTCATGTTCACACCTTTAAATTTCTGGGCCCTTGTGGCCACTAGAGACCAACCCGACACCTTCGTCATTCATATTACTCCTAAAAACTCTCTGTTGTGCACAGAGAGCTGATACGGCTGAATACAAACTAAGCTTACGTGCCCGTACATCCAGTCATTCCCTCCTCCCCTCTTTATGGTGTTGTTCCTCTACTTGTTGGCTGTTGTAAGCGCTAAATATGTATGTCTCAGCACTTCCTATATAATAATAACTACTGGTAGTATCCGAATGATTTTCAGGTAGGTTCTAGTTCAGTCATCCAAGGTATTTGGATCTATTAATTGGGACTTGTAGTCTTGGATTTTCAAGAAAAGGCGATTCTCCTATGACTGAACAACTCAGAGATGTTTTGCATGTTTTGGTAATAATAGTTTGCTTGCCTTCCTCCCTTCTTGCTTTTTCTGGATGATCCAAGACTGCAAGCCAGAGTTAATCTATCCCAATATGATGATGATTGAGCTAGAATCTAACTTGAAGACATTCAGGCATTGCCATTAGTTATTACTATGTACTGAGATCTTCAGTGTTAAGAGGAATGGCTTTTATTTTTCCTCAGCCCTGGTCTTAAACACATAGTTCTGCTTTGGAACAAGATTGCCTTAATATCTCTGTAGGATGAAAACAAATAGCAGAAATAAAAGCAGGCGCAATGTAAAATTGCATTGGATGGTCATTGTTTCTGTTTCGTACACTGTATGTGTACTGCTTTCTTGGCAAAGGGCTGAAATGGTGGACTGTCCGTCCAGTTCTCAAACACCGACCCATGTGCAGAGAGAACCAGCGTGACTGTACAGCTGGTGTGGGCATCAGCTAAGGTGACTGAATTCAAGAGGTGTGCAAAAAGCAAAGGGGCTTTTTTGTTTGTTTATTTTTTTACTATAAATGTGCAGTTTGTATAAGGGAAAGGATAGAGAGCAGCATGTTTTTATCTGCCCCTAGGCCACAGAAAGCCTTGCTTTGATCTTGCGTGCATGTGATTGAAAGATTTGGAACTGAAGGCTCTCCCCTCAGTCCAGCCTGGGTTATAGAAGCAACTTTGTTTATAGTTGATTTGCTGTCTTATATGGTAAACTGATTCTTTGAAATGTGTAGTGCGATCCCTTATATGGGAGAGGAGATGGATTTTTTTGCTGACAGTGTAATATCTTCTTAATCTTTGTTATTCACAGATGTTAATAGCCACTTAGAAGCATACTGAATTTAGAGAAATCAAGTGGCTTGTCATAGCAGCGGCTGTTAGCATTAGGGGATGTTTTCTGTGTATCTTGTAAGGTGTCTGGAATGAATTTAGCAGGTGTTAGGTTCTTGAAAATGTTATATTTGTCTTAGTGGGTTCCAGGTCACAACAGCCAGCAGCTGAGTCAGGAGTCTCTGTTGTCTTGTAGTGATGAATCCCAAGGATGAAGCTCTGCAGTGTTATCCCATTCTTTATATAACTGCACAGGTGACAGGTAAAAATCTGGTAAAATTGTTTCTTTACTTTCTTTCGGGAACCTGTCAGTGGCAAGCTGACCTCAGTGATACTGTGATGATGAATGTGACATAATATTACCATACGTAGAACACAGCTCGATTAAAAATATGAAAGATTAGAGGGGGCAGGAAGAGAATAGGCCTGTGCAGGGTGAAGGCAAGCTGTTATTAACAATCTGGTCTCAGCTCTAAGGAGGTGGAGCAGCACAGATTTTTGTGGCAGCACAGATTAAGTGATAGGACTGACACACAGCTTTTACTGTAGAAGTGTGCATGCAGCGGGTGTCTTGCTTTTGTAGGGCACATTCTATATTTAGGCTTGAATCCATGTGTTTTCCACCTGGAGTAGAGAGCAGTGAGATTTGTGATGACCTTTAATTCCAGGAAGTTACAATATATAGGCATCTTCTGTTTCTTCTGTGCAGGGAAAACTAAGTTTCCRACTCATGAAAAGTTCTGCTCCGTACGCACTGCTCTGCCTGTTTTCTTGTCTGACCTTGGGAAAAATCCCAACTCAGCCATAGGTGATCTAACTTGTACCAGGCATAAAACCCCAGAAGATAAATCAGCGTTACCAGTTGAATTAATCAGACTTTATATTGATGGAATGTGCCCTTCAGGTAGGGAAAATCTCAGCATGTTCTTGTTGGGGATCAGTGCAGATTGCTTGATGGCAATTCAGGCTGTTCCTGGGTATAAGCAAGGTTTATTTGATGCCAGGAGCTGCTTCAGCGATTAACTCTCTGCCCTCCTGCAAAGCTAAATTTGTGGCAAGGGGACTGGCCCTTACCTGGAAGGGAGACCATCGTTCTGTTAACACTCCAAACATCTACAAACTTTTCACAGTGAGCTTGTTGGGATGCAGTGTTTTTGAGAACAAGTCTCACCAATTAAAATAGACAAATACGTTAAGATTGACTTTAAACGTAAGAGTTGGAATCTTTCCATGTAAAGGAACCCACAGTGTGTTCATTTGAAGCCGACCATTAGTCTAAAAGTGTGTGTAAGTGTTTCCCTGCCCTGGGAGGGGAAAGAAAAGCTTCCTAAGTGTAGATCAGGAGGGACACTTTGTACAAAACTTGGGGCCGTCTTGAAAGATGGAGGTTACAGTCTTTATTGGTCTTTAACTTATCTTTGGCCTTCATTGCTCAGTGCTATTTTTCCTTATTTTCCTCCTATCGATCAGATGTCAGCAAGTGCGTGTGAAATGCAGTGAGTGATCTTCAGACTGTATTGAACCCATATGGGGGAGCAGAGCTGGGAGGAGAGCACCATGCCTGCAAAGTCAGACCAAATGTTTTTAGGGCAGAGCAGAAGGCTGAGAAGCGCTCTCATCCTGGAAAATCTCCAAGGCTGATCACATTTGCGGGCTTTTTCTTTCCTTAATGGGAGTTGAAGCTGAGACATTGGTACAAGTGTATTGGTGCTTGGGAGGCTAAACAAGGAGAAACTTAAATAAAAACTCAATAATCCCTCACTGGAGGGAACTAAGGAGCTTATCTGATGGGTTACAGCATGGAAAACACATCAGAAAAACCCATAAATCCAGAAGAGACTGTGGGCTTTTGTTGGTTTTTTTTTTTTTTCCCCTCTTTTTTTTTTTTTATTTTTTTTTTTTTAATTCAGTTTGAATCTTTTTGAACACTTAAAGGGCAGATAAAATGAGCAACTATCATTTGAAACAAAGGAGAACTGATATGCTTGAAAGGAAAATGTCAATGCCACAAAAATATCATAGCCCTGTAGATTAAAGAGAGGCAATTCATAAATTCAGATGACAGCACAGAGCTGTTAAACATAGGAACTTTGTAAAAAAACGTGGCTGTTATCAGAATTTGATAAACTGGCCTGCATGGTGTATAGTGAAGCTGAATTTTTCATCTTTTCCTGCAAATGCAAAATTAAGTTTGGGCTTGTATTTTCGCAAATGCGGTTATCAGAGGCGAGTACTTTGCTCCATCTGATTAAAACTTGTTTCCCCAAAGCTGGAAAGTCCATTCCTTCAGTAGCTCTTCCAGCTGGTTTCCACACAGGTTGTAGAGAGTGGCAATCAATGATCTTCTAATT
This sequence comes from Phoebastria nigripes, assembly GCA_035582835.1. NCBI lineage: Eukaryota > Metazoa > Chordata > Aves > Procellariiformes > Diomedeidae > Phoebastria > Phoebastria nigripes. The sequence continues at coordinate 974,203 of JAYKAV010003077.1, forward strand.
TGCTGCTGATAGAAATTGTTACTTTTTCTCCATGTCCCGTGTCCTGTGTTGCACACATACAGAGGCATACAGGAACAAACTGCAACCACAGAACAGAGCACCTGATAAAGAGAAGAAAAGGAAACGTGTTTAGTACATAAAGCCTTATCCTTTTCGTTGAGCTGCCTTTCATTGACATTTGTGTTGTTTGGTCTTTATCATTCTGCTTATCAAGGCTCCAGTRAAAGACTTGGGAAAGTACCAGAGATGCTTTGAATGTTAGTGTTATGTACTAGGGAAATTTATTCTTTATGCTACTCAGGAGACGGCTTGCTTTTGACAAGAAAAGAAAATGGAAGTGGAGGGAATGTGTCTCTGTTCTTTGAGGATTCAGGGGCCTCTTCCCATCACATTTTACCGATCCTTAGCCCTTGTTATGTGGCATGTGGGAAAACCAGGCAGGCTTTCAGCCACCCAAGCCTCTCAGAGGGCATGTGTGCCCAGAAGCTTCTCTTTCCTTCCTCTGATATCAGTGGGTCTCGTAAAAGCTATTACTTCTCCCTGAAATCCTTTCTTTCTTGTCTCTTCAGCTTGTCATGGCTAAAAACATTCCTACTGAAATAGCAAATGCATGCTGTAGTTTTATATGTAGTTGCATTTAAAAAAGGAAAAAAAAAAAAGAAAATGATCTTGAGCTTGTTTTTTCAGTGAGCTGAACAGTCATTTATTGTATTTCAGACTTCTAAGACCAGCAACTGCACCTATTCCCATCTAGTGGCAAAACCAACTCAGTTCTGCTATGGTGGAGTGTGAGGTTTGGGATCTGCAGCTGTTTGTTACAGAATCCTGGGTGTGAAAATGAGACTAATTCCAGCTCCCATGGTCACAGCTCGGGATGGGTCACAGCAAAGGGACACCATGAGGAGACAGCAGATTGTGTTCTGGTCGTCTTTGTAATTTCATGTGCCTTTCTAGTAACGCATTTTGCCACTTCCCATACCAATTCTAATCTGCTTTTGTTTAATTCTCTGTGTAGCTCATGTTAAGGTCCAGACTTTATTTAAAATCTGTTGTTATTTTTGCACGTCCTGTTTTTCTCAAGTGGTTTATTTTGTCTAAATACTGTGATTAAAAAGAAATTATTAATCTGTGAGAGAATTTATGTCTCAAGAAAAGGAAAGAAGTTTACAACAGCAAATTCTGGTTTTCCTTATTTATTTTAGCAGTTTTCAAAGCAAATACACGGTAAGTCCATTTTGGATACTTGTCCAAGTCCCCTAGCTCACCGATGTGAGACTTGTCTTTTTCCCCACCTTGAGCACGATCACAGCGTAGATTCTTTTTGGGTTTGGGGTATCAATTCAGACTTGATGCAGACGTGAACTTTCTTTCACTCCCCCCACACCTGCCCTCTCCTTTTTGAACAGCTTTTTGAGGCACTGCTGATTATCTTCTCCCAGATTCCTCTCTGCCACTTCATTTCTTGAGGGGATGCTTAAAAGAAGAGCTGCCGAATCAATGTAGCCATTAGTCTCTAACTCAAAAGGATAACCAATTATAACCATGGCACATCACCCAATGAAGCTAGCTTTATGGTTTAAAAGAGGTGTTACTATGATGTGGGAAATGTGGTAATTCATTCCTCCTTATTAGAGATGAATATTTTCCCCTCTCAGTGGATGGATCTCAGGACTTGGTCTCGGTAGTGTGTGTTGTTCTGTGCTGAAAAGGGCAAGYGGGTATCTCTACGGTAGCATCGGTGGTGACAGGCGACTGTAGTTGGCTGAACGTGTGAAGTCTCCGACGGGTGAGGACAAGTGCTGCTCGGGTATTCTGCATGAGTTGCGCTCAGAACCTGAGCACGTTTTCATGTTTGACATACTGTGTTTACTCAAACAGCAGAAGAATGTTAAATGCTGCGAGATTGCAATGCTCCGGCTGTGTTCATAGAAGAAATTTGAGGGCCAGGCGGGGAGGTTTGTAGGTAGTTCAAAGTCTTGGCAGAAGCTACCTGGCCTCAAGAGTGCTTGTGGAATGACAACTTTTCAGCCAAGCAAAATACCACCGCTGTAGACCTTGTCACGTCCTCTGTTGAGCGTTTTGGTTGTGTTTTAAAAACCTTCTGCTTTCTGCCCTTCTCCTGTTGCACTGTGTCCCTTAATGGCTGCTCTTGGGATGCTGGTGGGTGGGTTTCCTGTTAACAAAAATAATGCAATCTAGGAAGCCTTTTTAAAAGGAGAGATTTATGATGTCTGTGTGTTCATCCCATTTCTGTAGACAGCTCTTCTAATGATAAAGGTGCATATATCTCAGTGTGATGTAAACAACTTGATGGATGGCTTGCAGTTTATGGGGAGAAAATATTGGAAGCTTTTTATCAATCTGTAAAGCTTCCTGGGAGGCTGCGAACAGGTGGCCTGGTAGAGGCACACAGGTATATCATCATTACGTGCAGTCAGGCTGTTTGCAGGTACCGACTGAGGCCAACATTTCTATTCTGAAAATAATCAGCTGGTGAAGGCAAAAGGGATGGAGCTCAAGGCTGCCAGAGCGCTTCTCTCTCCTTTACAGTTTAAAACCGGAGTAAGGAAAGATAGAGTATATTAATATAATAACTGGCAGCCAGTCTATGTAGTAAAGTGATTCTTTAATCCTTGTTTAGGAAAAAATGCAGATTCGGTGATTGTAGCRTTCGGTCGCAGATGCAGGTTTTAATTGTGGAGTAGTAGGAAAAGGTATTAGGATCTTAGCTATTTATTTTAGTGACAAAGATATAGTATATACAAGTTCTCAAAAGGATATTCATCTTTCCACCTAGGCAATCCATGCGTGCATAGCTCTTGTCTGTATTTTTGCACCTGCATTCCTAGTGTGGGCACAAGCACTAATTAGCTTCTCAGGTGCAGAAATTCCACTTAAAAAATGAAGCCAAGTTTCAGTTGTCATAAAAATGTCAACCAGAGCAATAAAATGTCTCCCTAATTTAAGAACACTAGAAGGCTAAATAAATTAAATATTGAAATATATAGAAATTCTTATGTTGAAGCTGATGGGTTTAAAATTATTACTAACATAAAATTGTTACAAATCTTCACTTTCTAATCTGTGGCATATAGGATTGCCTGTGTGAAATGTGCTCTAGTTGAGAAAGTTTATAAACAGTGGGGGACTTTCCACAGACTTCAGGTCTTGAGAAGCATCAGTCCTTTGTGACAGCAACTCCTGTCACCCCGTAGTAATACCCAGTGCTTTTTATTTGCTCAGAAGTGATAGCGCCCTTGTGATTAGATGCTGTGGAGTTGCCTGATTTGTGTTTTCGGGCTGGTATTTTAAAGGGTTATCCATAAGGGCAGGTTCTTGTTCAGTACTGGCTCAGCCAATCTGTTCTGGAGCCAGTGGACATCTTCTAACAGATCTCGCGCTGCGGTAACAGCGCTTCTGGCTGGGTTTGAAAGCATCAAAGATTTACACAGGTCACCTTGAGATTGTTTGCATGAAGCTGGGAAAATAGTTCCTCAGGGATGGTTTTCTGGAAGCTTAGCATTGTGTAAGTATTGACGGTTAACTGATCCTATGCTGAAGGATATTTAGGCTCTGAACAATGGATTTTTGTATACATGAAGTCTGAAATTCCAGATAGACTGGATGAACCATGCGCAGCATTGCTGCATGAATAGGTAATAAACAGCCTGATTGGATGAGCAAGGTATAGAAAACCAAAGCAAGTGAGAATGTTTTTCGCTYCATGATGAAGAAGGAGGAAGAAGAACAGTTTGCAGGGTTTCAGTCCTGGTGCTCTCCCTGCCTTTATACAGGGCCTTTATCTCTGTATACTTTATACTTTATCTCTGTACTTTGTTTAGCACAGAGCTGAAGGGATAGCTGTTGCCAACTCCACAGGCTATATGAGAATTAACTTACTGGAAAACAGCTTGTGGCCGTTAGGTAGAGGGCTTTATGATTCATATCCCACCGAAGTTTTGGGAACCCGATCACTGTAGGTTCCCTCTACAATTGATAGAGAGGAGGTGGATACCTCCACAGCCTCAGTCAGCTCCCTCACCTAGAAATGTCCCTCTAGAATTGGTCCTGTCTCTCCATTGACTACCGAAGGAGCAGGACATGAGCATCGATCTCAGTTCAGTGAGGTGAATCAGGGTCTGTAAAATAAAAAAAAAAAAAAGCATCATTAAAGCTTTCTATGTCTTAAGTGTGTCATCTTCTATTGCATGGAGTAGTTAGATGAACCTGTGTTAGATGAAATAAAGACTTCATAATTCTGAGCATGCAAACTTCATGCATTTCTATTTGCTACATTTCTCCCTGGTGTATTCTTCAGCTCTGATATCTTGTGCTTCAGTGCAAAGGGGATTTTTCATGTGGGGACAATGATGGTGATTTTTCAATTTTTTGTTTGTGTTTTTTTTCCTCTGGCTTTTTTTTCCTTTGCCTTTTTTAGTCATGTTTGGGACCTGTAATAGAAGAAGTAAATTAGAAATGCTTTTTAATCAGTTAGTTTCTTCTTTAGATAGGCTCACTTTGTAGTGCATAAGGATGGGAAAAACATGTTTGCACTTCATTATCAATAGTTTGCATATCTTAGTTATATACTTTATTGTTGAAGTATTATTATTGAAGATCAAATAGAAAAATCGTAGTTCACCATATAATTAAAAACTGCACCATACTGCAGTTCCAAAGCAGAGACCAACTAAGGTTGCATGGGTAACCTTAATACCTTCAAGTTTGGCATTGCTTCCCCCCCGCCCCAATGTTTGATTTGGCTTCTAATATATGATTATATATTTTAACTAAATACTGAGAAATATTAAGAAAGGACTTGTCAGTGGTGATTTGGGGTTCTGTTTTAACAGATTCTAAATGTGTTCAAGAGAGGTAAGAGTTCATTGTTTAGGAAAGAACTTGCTGTACCTGTGGCTGCAGTTTATGACATGCAACTCAATGGGTTGAAAGGGTAAGCAAGCAGCAGTCCATCGCAAACTAGGTCACATTCACTCAAGTCCTATGACCTGAAGTCATAAGTCCAGTTTTCTCATTTTTCTTCTTTTTAGGTTGGCCTGGAAGAGGCTGACAAAAGAGGAGGAATTGTGGCTGTTTGTTTTTTGCCTGTAGGCAATTTACAGATCGTTTTTGCTGGATCACAACAGACCTATCTTATTTAAAGTCCAAGATAAGATGTACTTCCCCCTAGCCCCCCAAAGTCACAGCAGTCTTAYTAACAGGACGTTGATGTTCCTTGTGACAAGATGAAGGTTTTACTTGAATGTTAATCATGTCACTCATGCCATGATCTSTGCAAAGTGGAACGTTTTTAGCTAGGAAAAGCATTCATTAAATATTAGCTATGATACTGACTTTTCCTGAATGGGTTTCTGGTACTGTGTAATATGAACATTGTGTGATTTGGTGATCRTAATTGGCATTATGTTTCCGCTCTGAACTGACTGCATGTAGAACACATGCATTTGGGATCCACATCCTTAGTTTAATACATACTAAAATATTTACTCTTATCTGCTGTTTCAGACTACTTATGAATGAGCAAGAAAGAAAAATTTTTGTATGTCCTGCCACTAGTTCCTGTGTCTTTTTAGCTGAGAAAATTACTATTCAGGAAAGTTGTATCACTGGGCATTAGGGGGACTGGATCATTAATATTTAACTGTGTTGGAAGTAGAAAGCACTGTAACAATAATAATAATTTGCACTTGCACAGCACATTTCTCCTGAGGATCTCAAAGCACTTTACAAACCATTTAATTAAGCCTTACTAAATCCCTCTGAGGTTTATTATTAGTCCCATTTTACAGATGGTTAAGCAAGGGCATAAAGAAGTTAAATGGTTTGCCTAAATGAGTTAGTGGCAACAATAAGCATGTACTTCAGGAGTCCCAACCACATCTCTCCTCTCTAACAGAGAAGGTATCAAGTGACCATAGCGTCTTGCCAGCAGCAAGCAGAAGAGCGTAACAGCTGAAAGCTAAAAGAAGGTGAAGTGTTTTGAGATAGTTCACTGTAAATACTCTGTGGAAATGGCACGATGCTGTAGATTGATTTCATTATTGCCTGGCGTCCTGGCTGTAGAGGAGGTACCCAGCACATATGCACCTTGGCTGAGGGGCCCAAGAGCCCAAGATGTGGGAGCAAGAGTCCTGGCTCTCCACCTGGCCAAGGGTCCTATGTTTCATCCCTTCATTCACCAGGGACATCTGCACTGCTCTGTTTCCGCCCTGTAAGAGACTGGTGCTTTTTTTATCAGTGCTGCAGCTTTGGCCAGCCAGGAACTTATTTCATCAAGTAGGGAAAGAAGTTTTTGCCACCGGACTTAAAATTATTCATATCATCAGCAGCTGCTTCTCCTCAGATGCCCAGCATGAAAGGTTGGTTTATCAAGACATAAAGCAGAAGCATACAGGCAAAGGGGGACTTGTGCTCGCTGCTTAGCTGAGAACCACTTAGGAGGGTGTTCGTGTACAAATGCATTAGATTATGGTTAAGCAGCTTATGGACATAAAAACACATTAGAACTTTACAGCATGCTATAAATTACAGTTTTGCGGCATTCACAGCCACAATGTTGGGTAATTACATTCATTAATCTACTACTAAGAGCACATAAAGTTGCCTCCCAAATGGTACTGTGTGTGCTTGTGCTCAGCTGGGAATGTGCTGAGAAGGGCCTCCCCTCCCCCATGTCCTCCTCCACCACTATTCTGCGTTGCRCGAAAACTTTCCGATTTTATGATGGTTTGCAGCAGACCAGACTTTGAAACATATTGGTCTAAACATTTAGCATTCACAGTGGAAGAATTGCTGATAATCTTGTCTCATACAGCTCTAAGCTTTTTCTAATAAGCTGTAAGCTGTGTATGAACTTATTGCAATCATTTAGTTAAGAAGATGTTATTGCTTCTTGTCCCTTAGGTGATCCATTTGTGCCCTGCCACCTGATATTTAGTAGTCCCTGTAATTGTTAGTCTCAGCAGCTAATACTCTGTTGACACTTGGCTTGGCCTTAGGTTGAGCATCTCACGCTTCATTTTCTTCTGTGCAGAAATATTTCCTCTAATAAGAGCAGATTCTCAGCTGGTGTAAATTAGAATAACTGCATTTGTATGTCTCCAGGTTGAATGTCTGTCTCACTGACCATTTCCTTTTTCTTTCTTTATCTTGCATTGTGGGGAAAGGCTTTCAAACCATTTGTTTGAGGTGCAGCCTTGTCAGTAGAGTCTTCTACTGATTCCTTCTTGTTTTGAAAGACCCTTCATGGGCATGGTTTTTTTCCTCTCCAATGGACCAAGTTTTATGTTTGGTATTGTCTACCCTAGAACAACAAGCTCTCTAATCTCTGTCATTCAGCCACATTTGCACTGGGACTTTCCATGAATTTTTAGCTATGAAAATAGGAGAGCAGCGAGTTGTGTACTAACCAGCGTATTCTCTGTTCTTAACCTTTTGGAGTATGCGTTAGGAAACAGAGCCCACGGAAATTCCTCGGAAAACTTCCACAGTTTCAGTGACTGCTGAGCAGGGTACACGTGTGAAAAACACTGCTCAGTTAGAAGGGTAAAAGTAACAGAAACAGAACAGTTGACTGGCTTATCACCCCAAATTTTTAAGAAATCAAGCTACTAACATAGGTTCAGCACCTCAGTCCTCGTAAGAACTTAAACATACCCCAAAAATCAAAGAAAAAGCCCTCTAAAAAACGCTCACACCCTATGACGAAGGTATGAGTCCATTCAACTCAAACTTAACTTCAGTAAGTCAGAAAGCAAAATCTATTCTCTTTTGTTTGTAAAACTTAAATGAATCTGATTATAAAAACTTAAGCTTGGACAAATCAACAGGAGTAAAAGACTTGTAGGAATGACCCACTACTTATATGTCAGTTCATTAATTGGGTTTTCAGTTGCTGATCTCCTTTCACATCAAGATCATCTTTACACCCGTATAAAAAAGAGCCACGAAGCTACCGGTGCTACTGAAGTAGGAGCAGCCGTTATGTGAGACAGTGACAGATGCTTAATCACACGACAGTCTTCAGTGAAAGGCATTCATCTATTTGCTAAATAGATGTAGTTTCAATGACACTTGAGCACTCCAGTTTCTAGGGAATTTCTTTGTCATTACTGACAAATTTATTATCCTGACCATTAAATTAATAAAATACAGAGCACACAGCAACAGCTTTTTGAGGGAAGTGATTTTTTTGGTGCCACAGAAACACCTCCAGCTCCACATCCCAAGTTGTCATCTGCCTATTGCCCTGGATCTCCATGCCTAATGACGAGAGGAGGTGGAAAAAAGCAGGTGGGACAGGACAGGAGGAGCACGTTTGGCAGGGATGAGCCTCCCATTGGAAATGACTTGCTTTCATGCACCTTGCCCAGCTGTAGTTTAGCGCTGTCTGTAGCAGGCTGCTTCTGCCCAGGGCAGAAACATGAACTGCTTTGGCCCATCATGCAGACACGAGCTGTCTCTCAGCTGCTGGTATGCTTTGGTATCAGCACCAACGTGCTGCTTGTTCACATAAGCAAGAACTGTAGTAATGGCCTTTGTTTCTGAGAGAACAGCAGTTCCAGGGAAACAACTGCCTGGTAAATCACATTTTTAAGTAAGTTTGACACTGTGTTTGCCTGTTACCTGCTTGGCTTCAGCCTTCCTCTTAGGTGGTACATTGAGATATGCAACTGCATTCTTGTGGGCTTTGCTTCCCTTTTTTCCATATGTAAGCATCAAGAAATTAGAAATCCTTATTCTTAAGGGCAGTGTGTCTCCCTGCCACCAGGCAGCCTGGCTCGTGGGTCTGCAGCCAGGCAGCAGCAGGGAGAGCCTGTAAGCCAGGCCAGCAGCCTGCTCGAACGGAGATAAATTGGGGTCCTGCAGGAGAGTGTCAAGACAGAAGGATGTTGTCAGAGCTGGATGTTTAATATCACGTGCAGCTGCTAACCTGGTCCTTGCTCTCCTGACAAAACCCTGCCATTTTGGGTTAGCATCAGAGTCGTCGAGCCAAGCAATCGTCAGCACTCATCTATTACTCGTGCCATCTGTGTCATCTAGCCAATCTGTGTCTAGCCTGGAGAAAAGGAGGCTGAGGGGAGACCTTATCCCTCCCTACAACTGCCTGAAAGGAGGTTGTAGCGAGGTGGGGGTCGGTCTCTTCTCCCAAGTAACAAGTGATAGGGTAAGAGGAAGTGGCCTCAAGTTGCGCCAGGGGAGGTTTAGATTGGATATTAGGAAAAATTTCTTCACCAAAAGGGTTGTCAAGCACTGGAACAGGCTGCCCAGGGAAGTGGTTGAGTCCCCRTGCCTGGAGGTATTTAAAAGACTGTGTAGATGTGGTGCTTAGGGACATGGTTTAGTGATGGACTTGGCAGTGTTAGGTTAATGGTTGGACTCGATGATCTTAAAGGTCTTTTCCAACCTAAATGATTCTATGATTCTATCTGCAGAGCATCCCATAAAGCATATAGAGAAAGCAATAAACACGGGCTTTCTCTTAATGCTGAAGTACCATGGTGAATCTTTGCTTCCCTTACTCRCACACACAGTCTCAGAGCTCACATAATGCTGAGTGCTTTACTACTCTGCTCAGGCATTCAGTGACTTAATTGTGTGATGGTATTGATGTAAAATTTAACAGCCACTGTGTGTATTGACTATAGCTTCATTGGTTGCTGCTAGAACATGCTGTGCTATTGCCCTGCTATTCATTTAGCTGTTTTGGTCCATTTATTAGATATTACAGAGATTTTCCTTTTCTGGACAGAACTGGTAGTGATTTCTGYAGTGGAAACCTATTGGGAATGACTCTAATCTAGTTTCTGAGAATTTGTTTATTGGGGCAGCACATGCTGGGCTAATTTCAGGGTACATGTTCCATGGTATCTTTTCTATCCACAAGTGAAGTTTTAATGAGGGGATGTAGTACTCAGACAGCAGAATTTTTTTTTTCCTTTTATTTTCCACCCAAAAAGCAGCAAAAGCAAAATTGGCTCAGTCAGTATTTATTGGCAAATTAGTGTTCCTAAAGACTTCCTTTTGCTTGTTCTTTTCTAGAGCTTGGAGAAATAAGATTTCACGTAATGCATCTGGGATTGGATTACTGGATTGAATTTTGCAAAGTACGCTAGGGATAGCTGAGCCTGTTTAGAAAGCAGCTAAGCTCCTCTAAGTCAGTAAAAATTCAATTCATGATAGTTGATGAGGGATTTTTTGGTGTTTTTTGTTTTGGGTGGTTTATTTGCTGTTTGATGGGCATGTTTCCTTTGAGGTGTTTTATCAAGGTTTATTAAGCTTTTGGTGGAGGGGATGGTGGGATACAGCCTTTCTCTGAAAAATAGGAAGGAAGAAAGCATCCTGGAAGCTGACGTCCCTCTGCCTGCTTGCTTGTTGAACACAAACATTAATTCTTACAGGAGCTCTTCAGCTGAATTTATATGTTGTGACCATTTTGGAAAGCCACAGAAACATGAAGACGTTCAAAATTTATCAAAGTTGAGGTTGTGATTGGTTATTACTCTGCATCTGGTCTTTTGTGTGCTTACGAGCTCCTGCTCCTCCCCTCCCTCCCCCCGCTTCTCTCCTGCTGTGAGTTGAGGTTTTGGTCCTCAAAACCAGGCCAACCACATTATTATAGTGCAGATGGCTATAATCTCTGTGTGTGGTTCTGATAACAAATCTCAGGATGCAGCAGGGTTTGGGAAAATCCAGCTCTGTTGCAGGGATGGATCTCRTCCCAGAAGAATAGTGTCTGAATTTAGATTCTGTTTCTCTCTSTAAAATTGGCCTGAATTTTTTTTCTGGACTTCCTTTTCTGTTTCTTAGGCCAGTGGTACTGTGTTACTGGTGCTCCTGGGTTTTTATGCTCAGAACTGAATTTTTTTGGAAGAAAACATCAGAGAAGTTTGCACAGTGCTATGCCAGCCTAATTAAGGAGAGGTCTGAGYGTCTGAACCTGGGGAGGTAGCTGGGCTAAGCTAGAGGGAAAGGAGAAGCAGGAAGGCTGGCAAATTTCTCAGGGTGTAGAATAAGTTTTAGTAAGGTTATCAAGAATGCAAGAAAGGAGGAAAAAAATAATTCTGAATGAGGTAAAGACTGCCATGGGAGGAAACCATAAAATATTTTGTTGAAACTCTGTATAGTATCTTTTCGAGTCCTATGCATCCTGTGATAGTCCTGAGAAGGAGGTTGCAGAAGTGGGATATGAGAGGACTGTATCCTCCTCACCCTTAAATACGAAATGGGCAAAGAAGCAAAATGCTTTTGCTCTTCTAACAGGAAGAAAATAATGGTTTTCTAGGTGAGGTTTAATGCTCTCAGCAAATCTTTGCAGCTTACGTTTTTACATTATAGTAATTTTCTTGAGTCAGACATCCCTGCTGCCTGTTAAGTAAACACGGAAAGCATAGATTATCAGTTAAGAGTATCGACAGCATTTCAAGTGCTATCAGAGAACATTTAATTCAGTTTAATTTTGTGATAAATCTCGTGTTTAATCCTCTGGTTGCTCTGTAATCATGTCTCTATTGATCTTTTCTGAATGACTGCATGCAGTTTAATAAACTTTGCCACTAACCCAAGCTTTCTAAAGGGGGAGATTGATTCCAGTATCAAGTCCGATAGAACCAATAAGCACCTGAACATCATTAAATCTGTCCATTGTAAAACATTTGCATTAAGATCAAAGTAAAAGTGTAGAGGTGAATTTGCAGCTTATTAGAGACAGAGTTTGCAATCGGAAAGTCTCAGTATGTCAGTCAAAATCAGCAGCAGTTTTCAGCCTGGCTGATTCAAGCTGACACCTCCTTTCATTTCTTATTTCTCAAATCTGTCTTTCATCCTATTGAGCGACCTCCTTCCCTCTTTTCCCAGCCATAATTATATCCTTTAATTTATTCCATCTTTTTTCACTCCAGGCATTAGTTTAGTCCAGGTTTTTGAGGTCATTTTTGCCTCATAATAAAACTACGGAGTTTGGGTGTCTTTTCAAAGTGTTGGTTTGGATTTTCTGTCCTGAACTTCTTTTATAAGGAGTGCCCTAGTTACATGACATGTAAAGTAGGCTAGGGAATGGGGGACAGGTTATGGAATTGAAAAAAAGGGATGACCTTCTCAAATTCCTTCTTCTAAGGCCTGTTCCCACCGCTCCTCACAGGGCCCGTCTCACGTACTCCAAATGCCAAAGTGCATTTGGCAATTTGGCCTGGATCCATAAGGGTATGTAGGAGCATTGCTTGCATAGGGTCCTAATACCAGCTGAAYTGCATTGAAACGAAGCACCTGAATTCCTTGTGACTGAGAGTGCGTTGGTGGCCTTGGGAGCATCTGTGCATCTCCATGACGTTGGGCAGGTGAATGGTCCCTCCAAACGCAGCGGGTCTGACTCTCAGGAAGTATGAGGGAAGAGGGGACTGGCACAGGCTGACAAGATACCGTCTCTTGTGCAATTCTGCTGTTTGGTGTTTTGTCAAAGCAGTGCTGCTCTTCCAGAACAGCTGGTAGGGGATGTTCAAGGGCTATGGGGAGCTGAGAAAGGAAATTGCCTGCAGACTTTCTTCCCTTTCCCCCCCACTCTTCATTCCCATGCAGGCGTCAGAAGTTCTCAACCCGCAGGAGAACGAAGGGTCTTTCTTGATTTCAAAGGCTGCAACTTGTGTGGAGAGGGTCGTCGGTGGGGGGAATGATAGCAGGAAAGCGCTCCACGTGAAGCAGAGGCACTGGCTCAGGACAGAGGAGGAGGATGCGGGGAGCTGGTGGTGAGGGAGACAGGAGGAGACTGATCCTCACCTCCTGGAGGGGGACAGAGGTGGAAACTCATCTGGAATTAGGATGAAGAACAGGGAAGGGGAAATGCTGTGACCCCTCTGTGGTAGGAAGGGGAACAGGGCATGCAGGGAGCCTATAGGTGTGGGATGGAAAAACATGAGGAAGCATAACCAAATACATATGCATGCAGCTGAGCGATAGAAGTGACACTGTCCTGAATGAAGGGCAGAGAAAGGGAGATGTAGATGTTCTCCTCTTCCAGTAAGGACGATGGAGAAGAGACAAAAGACATGACTTTCCTATCCCACACGTCAATTGGAGGAGAACAGGGAGATGCAAGGAGTACCTCCTTGGCAGGAGGCTTGGAGGAAGCCCCTGGGTATGGAGACAGGGGCAAGAGGCAGGGAAGAGGGCTGCAGCATCCCACAGGGCATACCCCAGGAACACACTGGTTGTGGTTGTTTGGCCTGTTGAAGGGCTGCAGAGGCTTGGAAGATGAGAGACTGACTTTGCTACTGTTTCCAAAATAAATTAATGAATAGTGCAAGCCCTGAGATGTTTTATGGCGTGTAGCAGTTGGACACTGTTATATTTCTAATCCGGAAGATGGCTGCCTTGATCTAGGTCTGACCGGAGGGAGATGAGCCAACCTCTCCGTGAGCCCACATCACCTTTGCAGTGTCTTGTTTGCTTTTTGTAAGCATGTGTGCAGCCCTCTTTGTTCTTGTGGTGCCTGATCCATTTACCTCTTTAAGTATTTAGCATTACAAGGCACAGATGAAATAGGATGTGGTTTTACTTCCATTTTACAGATAGAATAGTTTGGGTTGGAAGGGACCTTTAAAGGTCATCTAGTCCAACCCCCCTGCAATAAGCAGGGACGTCTTCAACTCGATCAGGTTGCTCAGAGCCCCGTCCAACCTGACCTTGAATGTTTCTGGGGATGGGGCATCCACCACCTCTCTGGGCAACCTGTGCCAGGGTTTCACCACCCTCAGCATAAAAAATTTCTTCCTTATATCTAGTTTAAAACTACCCTCTTTTAGTTTAAAGCCATTCCCCCTTGTCCTGTCGCAACAGGCCCTGCTAAAAAGTTTGTCCCCATCTTTCTTATAAGCCCCCTTTAAGTACTGAGAGGCTGCAATAAGGTCTYCCCAAAGCCTTCTCTTCTCCAGGCTGAACAACCCCAACTCTCTCAGCCTTTCTTCACAGGAGAGGCGTTTCATCCCCCTGATCATTTTCGTGGCCTCCTCTGGACCCACTCCAACAGGTCCATGTCTGTCTTGTGCTGAGGGCTCCAGAGCTGGACGCAGTACTGCAGGGGGGGGTCTCACCAGAGCAGAGCAGAGGGGCAGAATCACCTCCCTCGACCTGCTGGCCACACTGCTTTTGATGCAGCCCAGGATACAGTTGGCCTTCTGGGCTGCGGGCGCACATTGCCGGCTCATGTCCAGCTTTTCATCCACCAGTACCCTCAAGTCCTTCTCGGCAGGGCTACTCTCAATCCCTTCATCCCCCAGCCTGTATTGATACCAGGGGTTGCCCCAACCCAGGTGCAGGACCTTGCACTTGGCCTTGTTGAACCTCATGAGGTTCACACGGGCCCATTTCTCGAGCTTGTCCAGGTCCCTCTGGATGGCATCCCGTCCCTCAGGCGTGTCGACCGCACCACTCAGCTTGGTGTCATCTGCAAACTTGCTGAGGGTGCACTCGATCCCACCGTCTATGTCATTGATGAAGATATTAAACAGTACCGGTCCCAATACGGACCCCTGCGGGACGCCGCTCATCACCAATCTCCAACTGGATGTTGAGCCGTTGACCACTACCCTCTGGATGTGACCATCCAACCAGTTCCTCACCCACCGGACAGTCCACCCATCAAATCCATACCTCTCCAGTTTAGAGAGAAGGATGTTGTGGGGGACCGTGTCAAAGGCCTTACAGAGGTCCAGATAGACGACATCTGTAGCCCTTCCCATGTCCACTGATGTAGTCACTCCATCGTAGAGGGCCTCTAGGTTGGTCAGGCAGGACTTGCCCTTGGTGAAGCCATGCTGGCTGTCTCGAATCACCTCCCTGTCCTCCATGTGCCTTAGCATAGCTTCCAGGAGGATCTGTTCCATGATCTTCCCAGGCACAGAGGTGAGACTGACTGGCCTGTAGTTCCCTGGCTCTTCCTTTTTCCCCTTTTTAAAAATGGGGGTTATGTTTCCCCTTTTCCAGTCAGTGGGAACTTCACCGGACTGCCACGACTTCTCAAATACGATGGATAGTGGCTTAGCAACTTCATCCGCCAGTTCCTTCAGGACCCGCGGATGGATCTCATCGGGTCCTGTGGACTTGTGCACCTTCAGGCTCCTTAGATGGTCTCGAACCCGATCTTCTCCTACAGTGGGCAGCTCTTCGTTCTCCCAGTCCCCGCCTTTGCCTTCTGCGGCTTGGGCGGTGAGGCTCGAGCACTTGCCGGTGAAGACCAAGGCAAAAAAGTCATTGAGTACCTCCACCTTCTCCGTATCCCGGGTAACCAGGTCTCCCGTTCCGTTCCGGAGAGGGCCCGCATTTTCCCTCGTCTTCCTTTTATCCCTGACGTACCTGTAGAAGCTTTTCTTGTTGCCCTTGACATCCCTGGCCAGATTTAATTCTATCAGGGCTTTAGCTTTCCAAACCTGATCCCTGGCAGCTCCGACAATTTCTCTGTATTCCTCCCAGGCTACCTGTCCTTGCTTCCACCCTCTGTAGGCTTCCTTTTTGTGTTGGAGTGTGTCCAGGAGCTCCTTGTTCATCCATGCAGGCCTCCTGGCGTTTTTGCCCAATTTCCTCTTTGTTGGGATGCATCGCTCCTGAGCTTGGAGGAGGCGATCCTTGAATACTAACCAGCTTTCTTGGGCCCCTCTTCCCTCCAGGGCTTTGTCCCATGGCACCCTACCAAGCAGATCCCTGAAGAGGCCAAAGTCTGCTCTCCTGAAGCCCAGGGTAGTGAGCTTGCTGCGCACCCTCCTTGGTGCCCTAAGGATCTTGAACTCCACCATTTCATGGTCACTGCAGCCCAGGCTGCCCTTGAGCCTCACATTCTCCACCAACCCCTCCTTGTTGGTGAGAACAAGGTCAAGCATAGCACCTCTCCTCGTGGGCTCCTGTACCACTTGGAGAAGGAAGTTATCATCGACACATTCCAGGAACCTCCCGGATTGCTTATGCCCTGCCGTGTTGTCCCTCCAACAGATATTGGGGTGGTTGAAGCCCCCCATGAGGACCAGGGCTTGTGATTGTGAGGCTGCTCCTATCTGTCTATAGAGGGCCCCCTCTGCTTGGTCTTCCTGGTCGGGTGGCCTGTAGCAGACCCCCACCGTAATGTCACCTCTCCCTGCCCTCCCTTTAGTCCTGACCCATAAGCTCTTGGTCAGCTCCTCATCCATCCCCAGGCAGAGCTCCATGCACTCCAGCTGGTCATTGACATAGAGGGCGACACCCCCTCCTCATCTCCCCTCCCTGTCCTTCCTAAAAAGCCTGTATCGCTCCATCCCAACACTCCAATCGTAGGAGCCATCCCACCACGTCTCCGTGATGCCAATAAGGTCGTAGCCCTGCAGGCCTGCGCACGTCTATAACTCCTCCTGTTTATTCCCCATGCTACGTGCGTTTGCATAGAGGCATTTACGTTGGGCCCCCGAAGAAGCTGTCTTACTGCCTGGGGTTCCTTTGTGCTGCTCTTCAGGTGCTCTCCTGCTGACCTGTGATCCTTCTCCAGGCTCTGGGCATCTGTTGCTGGCACTGGCATCAAACTGGTAGGAGTGGGATGGACTGAGCATCTCTAGTTTAAAGCCCTCTTCACCAGCTTGGCAAGCCTATGACCAAAGATACTCTTCCCCTTCTCTGACAGATGGACCCCGTCAGCCCCCAGTAGATGAGCACTGTTGCATGGAAGAGCTAAAGGCCCAAATTCACAGAGCCATTTATTTCCTTTGGAAAACCAGTCAATGGGAATTAAATAATTTTAGGCCCTTTGAATACCTGCTTTGTGGATTGGGGCTTAGCTTACTGCTGCAGGTCACAGAGAGAGACAGTGGAAGATCAGGAGTTTCAACATATGTCTCCAAGTACCCACATTAATAACTTACCATCTCAGTCCGGCCACCTCTAATCCTGTGCCTGGCAGGGTACAAGATGTGATAAGATCAGACAGGAGAGATTTGGATACCGGCACCAACAAGCAGCTTAGAAAACAAATCTTTAATAGGAAAGGTTTCCTTCCAAGTGCAGACTGATTCCTGCTTACGGTTCTAATTCTCTTCAACATATTCCGTAGCTCTCGAGAGATGCATTGCAGAGCTTTATCTGCTTTCTGCTCGAGGCAAGTTTTTACAGAGAGATAGCAGTTCGGATGCTTTCTACAGAAGAAATGGTTACAAGTTCAGTTGAGACAGCCGGGTATACGATAAAGTGTGGTTTGAATGTAAGTATTGCTCAAGCGGTACGATTCACAGCTTTTGTAACTCCTCACAAGTTTGCTGGAGGCATTAGCAAAGCTCTTGACTTGAGATGTTATGTTTTGTAACCGGATCCCCTGACTGTGCATTCCTACCAAGTTAAATTTGTAGCTTCTAGGTGGCTATAAACAAGAAATATTACAGAAATTGCTTTTCCAGCCACTGAATAGCCCTGAATATTAGATGACACKTCAGTTTTAAAAGATCTATCCACAGACTAGCTTAAAAAAGTTGAATATTTGCAGAAGACATCATATTTTCAGCCACGGCACAACTGTAAAGGAAATTTTCTTTTTCTTTTTCTCTGGTGTATGAGGTAGCTTTGCACGGTCTGTGCCCTGTAATAAAACTGAAGACAGTTGTCATCTCTGGTTTTCCCATTTTATTTATTCATGCTATCTTCTGTGCCTGTTTAACTGGAGACTCTGTATTCTAAATACAGAACAGAAGGGAAGAATGTTTCCCYTCCTAGGAACTGCTGAATATACCTCATGGTTTTTTGGGTGATGCCACATAGACTTTGGAGCGTCCACTGGCCTAAAGCAGAAACAAATGCTTTGTTGCAAGGATGTGATGCATTAGTGGAAGTGGCAAAATAAAGATGGAAAAAGATGTGCGGCAGTTATCCAGTGGGTCGGATTCTCTGCATTTGGTGCGGTGGCTTATGCCTTTGTAAAGTAACAACAAAATAGTTCCGTGTATGTGAATGAGGACTCTTGAGATAGGAGCAACTTATATCTACTTTGTAAGTGGTGCGAAGGACAAGGCAATGATAAATCTTGTCTGTTAYGCTAAGCTGTGCTTCTGAACTGCAGAGAGGGGGATTTGCCAATGATCAGCACTGTACAAGAATGTAATCCCTCTGGTTTTTTGATCATCAAATTTATCTTCACTGTATCTGTTTCCTAGGGGAAGAATAAGCCAGCAAATGGAAAGGTTACATATTGCTCTATTTCTTAAACTTTTGTTCTTTACTATTTTTTTCAGCCTGAATGCTGGAAGGAGGTTTCTTTTGCAGCTGGGAAGTTGAACAGTTGTTTCTTTTTTTTCTTCTAATTGCACAAAGGTTCTGATCCTTTTCCTAATGAAGGATATTACCAAGCTTGCCTTAAAAGTGATGCAGTCCTCTGGTCCTATCTGAGCTCTCTTTCTCTCTCTCTTTCCTTATTTTCTAATCACTGTTCTTTCATTTTAAAAGCCGCCTTCATCAGTCTTTTGTGTGAGGTTGTATGCCACATGCCAAGAACAGTGGTAGAGTTAAGTGGTTCCCGGAGAAAGAGAAAGAAAATCAAGAGGCATATGAGACAGTAGGAGCTTAGAAGACAGAAAAGCTAGTGTGTTAAGTAGTTCGACTTCTTGACCCGCAAGATGGAAAAGACGTGTTTCAAAATAGATTTTTATTTTGAAAAGCTCAATAATTATAACCCATCATTATGTGGAGGTTTTTGGTTTGGTTAAAAAATCTGCAGGTTGGAGCATTTACCGTCTGGCATAATCCATGAGTAGTTCTAATTCTGTCCTTTTCCTTGCTTCTGTATTGCCTGTCCAAAGAGCTAGGTTTGTCCTGCTTGCTTGCAAGTGCAGAGGGATTCCTCTGGTTTCCCTGCGTGCTTGTAAGGCTTCATTTGTGATACAGAAATAAAAGACATGGCTGTTTCTCTCTCTCTCTATTCTCTCCCTATATAGCGCAGTTTCCTAGTTGTTTTTACCTATGTTGTCTCAAGGTGGTTTCTTTGTCTTGACTCCTGGAGAGCAGATTTTCTGGTCTAATCTTGAGGCTAACATGGCAGCAAAGCTAACCTCTTCTACGGTGTCCCGACCCAGTTCCTTTCTGTGGCCGTGATATTTTAGTGAGCACCGTGAGACCTTTAGAATACATTGGACTTTCCTGGTGCTGTACCATCTTTCCGCAAGGCAAGGAATACAGAGGTGCTTCTGATTTGATTTACAAACCATAATACATTTTTTATGAATGCTGAGTGCTGTGCTAATGAACGGTGCCAGTGTGAGAGCCTGGAGGCTGAAGTCGTCTGTTTAGCCCTAGTGCAGGAATAGCAGGGATGAGAGCTGTCTAAGCCCACATCCATTTATTCTAACCCTACCAATAAGGGGGGATACCCTTTAAATTTAAGATTTATTGGCCCACTAACTCCTTGGCCTCGGTCCGTGGCCTGCCAACCGAAGTGCCATGTGAATTATTCAGCGAACACCGTATGTATCTGGAGAGCGGAGGAGCCCACAGTCAGCTTCGTGCCAAAGACTCTGCTGGAGGGAAATATGATTTCATTGCAGAAGTCTCCTGGTAAAGTTGGCAGGACATTGGGCAAAAATAAAGGACTGACACTTTTGGACATGAAATAAACAAGGTTAAAAGGGGACATACTCTTTACTTAAAGCTAAGAAAGCAATGTAATTTGGTCCTAAGATGGCATGTGTATCTTGGTCAGTATATGCAGATCTTGTATAACTACAGATACAAACATACAAAATTTTTATTTTTGGGAGAAAGTTTGAAATTTTAAAAGTTATTTCCATTCCAAATCAGAACAAAATGTGCAAATAAAAAAAACTATGTGAAGGAGAAAAAAAAAATCCAGAAGTTTCACTGTAGAACTGAAGAGTTGCTCAATTATTTGGACAAACTGAAATTATTTGTGTTTCATATTACTCAGTGTGGTGTTTGATAACTGTTCAGCTGGATTCTCTCCACCATGAAAATCCCATTTTCCAAGGAGAAAACTTTTTGGCCCTGCTGTGACACGAAGCTGACCCTTGAACTTAGGCGCAGGCGTCTGCGTGAAACGTAGACAGTCCCAGCTCGTGCCCGCGGTCGAATGCATTTCTGCATCAGAGCAAGGTGTTGCTGTGCATGGCTTGACTATATGGAATAACGGTGCTGTGTACAAATATGGGATCATTACTGTAAATATGCAACTAGTATGTTGTAGCACAGGGAACAAAACAAATTCACCTTTGTTTTAGGGGCTGGCTTAATGCTCCTCTCTCTCTGCCTAATCTGTAATGGTAGCTGAGCAGTGCGAGGGCAATGAAGCCCTCTTTGTTGGCATGAAGATTTAAAGCGAGCATCCCTAGGGACTCTTTTTCTCTCCACACCCCTTTTCTATTTCTTTTCATTCCTCAAACAAAGAAAAGAAACACTTCGTGAGAATGTGGCCGTGCTGCTCACGGGGTATATCAAGCGCATTTATTTAAGGCCCAGCACTGTGAAATAAACCCAGGGCCAGTGGGAACAGATTTCCCTTGGCTGCAAGGGCTGCATACTGTGTGAGCAGTCTTGGGGATGTAAGTTATGTAAAGCATGTCTGGGATGGAGTGTTTTGTTACCGGTAACACGCCTGTTGCGTTAGAAGCACTTGGAGTCGTGCCCTGAATTCCGCCGGAGCTCGTGCTCACGGAGCGGTGATGGGCCAAAAGGGCAGCGCACAGCCCTGTCTGCTGTGAGATCTGCCCGGGGTGCTTTACCAAGTAAAAAAGGTTGTAGGTGTATGAAAGACAGGTACTTATTGAAGGTGATTTGAAAAGTTTGAAAGACTGGACGTGGAGGAGTTGGAGAGATGACGCCAGCAAAGGACGCAGATTCCCTGCTAGGAGAGGCCACTTCTTGCTGGTGTTTCAGGCAGCATGTACTCAAAAAAGGCAGAGTCACAGGTGTAATGAAGATGATTTAGTCAAATCTGCAAGACAGAGGTAAGCTTGGGCTTTGCTAGCAACTTGTGTAAGACCTAGAAAAATCTCTAGAAAAAACATGATGGGACTTCTGGGCTGGCAGAAGCTGGGTGGCGTGAGAGCTTCAGGATCTCTTTCTTTTGGCAGGAGTACACAGGTTTCTGGCTAAATCAGTCTGAGCAGAATCAGGTGTGTGTCCTTTGCTTTCTACAAAATTGGGCAGTTTCAAGAGAAACAGTTCAGTGGCTCTGTAATCTAAGCTGGCATTGCTCAGCACTTTCTCGACACTAGCTCCAAGAGTAGGTTTTTTCCTAACTCTGGTTGCACGGACTCCAGTAATTTGGATGACTGTTCTCCATAACTGTAGTGTGATATGGTATAGTGTTTTGAGTGACAAAATTGAGAAGGGAGAGGGGAGGATAAAGCTGAGAATACCACGTCATGTTTGAAGAAGATGAAATAAATGAATGGCAATCAATAGCTCTGATGCTCATTTTCAGGTATGACATCAGTTTTTGCCAGCTTTGATTTCATAGGGCCTCTTTGGCTCAACAGCTGGCATTGTAGTCTTACATTTCAGCTAAACATTTATTTTGTGTAGCATCTGTAGGCTTAGTGAATACTATGAAAAATGTTGTATAAGACTGTCCATTTTGCTTTTCAGCTAAGTTGCTACAGCTGTTTTGTAGAACTGGGTGCCTTTGAAATCTCGATTCTGCTGTTGTCAAAGTTGGTGTGTAGGAGTAAGTTTTAAGCTTTTGTACTCCAATACTTGAATAAAATTTCTTTTTAAACATGCTTTAAGGATTTTGCTAAAATCCCATTGAATGCGGTGAGACTTAGACACACAGGTACGTGTAATTAAATGTGAGAAAGTTATTCAGGTAAGGCACAGAAACAATATTATGTAGTCTGTGTGAATAATCACAAAGGAACAACTCATTTGAAGTATCAAGTGTCACAAATTGTTGAGAAATAGAGTGTCTGCATCCAAACACACAGTATGCTGAAGAAAGGCATGATCTGTTGGTTGAACTTATGAACAGGGAAGGGCATTTATTGTGCCGAGTAAAATACTTCTTTTAGATTGCTTCCTTAGGTCTAGTGTGTTAGTAGAAGTCAGTCACAGTTTACTTGTGCTAAAGAGTGACTGCTATCCCACTACAACAACAAACAGTGTAAAATCTAAGTAGAAAAGAGTTGACAGCCATGTATTCTTTAAATAATGCCAGGTAGAACACAATGTAAAGTGTATAACCATGGCTGAGTTGAGGAGTAGTATGTGTACAGGATCCCTTGCTTCCATTTGCCTGATGTGTGTATGTAGCAGGCAACTATGTATTTAAGTTCCTTCAAGTTTGTGTTTTTTTTTTTTTTTTTTATTTGGCCCTTGTGTTTTTATGAATTGTGATGCTGCTGTTAATGATATAATGGCCTACTTTATTTCTTGAAGGTCCTGAAGTCATTTACTCAAACAAGGTTTGACTTACTCTGGAATCGGAGACTCTTCTCTTGTTGAGCCCCTTTCCCACCTGTTACTGAAGCTGGAAGGTGCACGGTGAGGGAGAGGATTGCAGGAGGGTTTCCTCTTGCTGATATGAGTTGAATGTAATTAGAATCCAGTTTTCCTCTGCCTCCATCTTGTATTTAGTATGTGGCATTGAGGGAGGCCATCGCACTACGTATTTTAGAAACAGTCATTATCTGTGTCCTTATCATATGTGGTGCTTACTAAAGCCTGATTTGCAGGAGTGCTCAGCACTCCCAGTAGCTGCTGAAATCAGTGAAGGCTGTGCTTCATTAGATGAAGTGCTCTGTAGAGCTAAGTTCTCTGAAAAATCAAATCTTAGGTGCTTCCTAATGGGCGCTTAAAGTTAGCAGACGTTTTTGACCTGAACATGTCAGGACTGTTGTTGCCACCTATAAAATGGGAATAGTGAAATACCTTCATCTGGATAAACAGCAGTAAAATAGGTCATTGATATTTGTTGAGCATCTGATACTATAGTGAGAAGCTGTATAGAAAAGCCCTTGAGGAAATTAATAATTGCGCCTTTGGAGGAGGGTGTGAATGGAGTGTAAGTAAACAAGTTTTAGGTCCACATGTTGGACAAAGAGGAGAAAACAAAATCCTGAGTGGCTGCTCATTAGCTGAATACCTTCCATTCTGCACAGGGAAATAAGAGCATGCGATCATGTAATTAAAGATTGTATCATGACGCATATGCACAAGAGGGCTGAATTAAGGTGGTGGTTGCAGCCTTAATCCTGGCCTTTCATAACTTCCAAGTCCTTGACTTCGTAACCTCAATAATGTTGCTTTAATGTAGTTTTTTGTGTGTAATTTAAATCAGCAGCACCTGAAAAGGAACCTTCTGTTTATCAATGATATTGTTAACAAATGATTTTGGGATGAAAAATCAAAGCAATCTCTTTGCTACAGAAGCGCTTTTATAAAACATATCTCAAGCAGACAGCAACTTGCTTTTCTATTGTTTTGCCTTCATCTGTAATCACCACATAGCGTCCTGCAGCCTGGTAGAGCATTTCATCTTCAGTCTGTTGCACAACCTTTTTTGCACAACACTGAACCACTTTGTTTTCTGATTCCAGAGAGATGCAGGAGGCAATGGATTGTAATTTTATGAAAACAAAGCAAACAAAACAAGATTAAACCTTTCTGCAGAGGTCTCGCAACTTGAAGAAATTGCTGGGATCAGTGGATGGGCTACTGCACCCACTATAGTTGACATCATGGCTCTCTCCACCAGTCCCTTGTGTCCTAAAATACCCTAATTTCTCCACTTCGAGAATCCTTTTCTCTTTTGCATTGCACTTTACACCTGCCTTCCTTTCTCCCTGGTGGTGTTTTAAGAGTGTTTGCAGTTTTTTCCCCCAGATAAATGTTTTTGAGGAACTAAATTGTGCATCAGGAAGAATACACAGTGTGTTTAACTATCTTATCTGGAGGGAAATGAATGCCTATTATAAACGTCTCATTTTATTTTCTGATTTTGAAAGATTGCAGGGACTAGTCGGTGCATTGTTTTCAGACCTTTACATCTTCTTGTTACTRCCAGAACTAAAATAACGAATTATGAAATGCAAGAGAGAGGTGTTGAAGTATTAGGGCATTTTCATCCATCAGCTATAAAAATTCTTCCCAAATGTAACAGAAAACACAGCATGAGTCGATGAAGACTGTCAAGATGCGATGGCAAATTTGGTACCCTCAGACTGGCACCGTTTCCTGATTCTGAGGGGGTTTTGGTTCAGTTTGTGTAGCGGTTTATGTGTGTTGCRCTACTGGATTCCCAGCTAACGATACCCGCTGCGTGATGCTAACGAAGCTGCAGTATTTCTCTCAGCTGTACTCTCTAGGCATCTTAATTTCTTGCAAGCTAAACTTTTGTAACAAATTTTCTCAGCAAATAGGGAGGTGGTGGTTTTGTCAGTGTTTCTGTTTGTGCATTTTTTCATAGGAAGCCCTTTGGCCGCTTCTTGCTTCTCCTCACGTAACATCCCTGGCAAACGAAGCACTTCTGCAGCTGACAGCCAGGGCCGAGGTGCTGAGTCTGTCTTATGGTTGTGGCCATAACTTGGAAAGAATTTCAAATCAACTTTTGTAGCTAGTGAAAATGTTTGGGTTTTTTTTTTTTTCCCCTCCCCTTAATTGGCTTCTTCCTTCTGCACTAGTGTTCCTGATGAGATGTGAATTGCTTGTACCTTGAAAATAGACGAAAGGCTCCAGAAGTACCTTTCTTACAATTCTATTTGACAAGGATGCTTGGATGTCTGAATAGTGGACAGGAGCAAACTGGTAGATTCAGGCTTGCTTTGCTAAGTAGTTGTGTGTTAAGTGGAGCATTACATTGACATTTCATGACTGTTTAATAATTTTGGGTTTTTAAAAGTGTCTTATTTTATACTTAATTTTATTGTTGGAGTGAAGGATAAATTGTTGGGCTCTGATATAAAGCTGTTGTGGACCTTAGCAAGAACCTGAGGAGCAAATAATTGGAATATAGTTGTAGACTGATGCAGTTGTTACTTGGTTTTACTAGCCCTGCAGTGTAATCTACTTCTGTTTTTAATAATCAGTTTTTAAAAGTTGCACTTTACTGGGGTCATGTTCAGTGTGAATTCAGAAAGTAAGTTCTTGCAACACTGGAATCACAACAGTAATCCCCAAGGATGATTTGGAAAGATCAAGGCTTGAAATCCCTGGGCAGTGCCTGAAATTTTCATCCAGGTAAGTGCCTGCAGTGCGTTTGCTACACAGTGCGTTTACAGCGTTGCTTTTCATCAAGTGTTCCTGTAGAAAAATCCTGGAAGAAGGGGTGGAACAGAGTACCTGTTGTTTACATGTAGTTTTTAAGTCGTCGTCAGAGGGAAGGTGGCTGGAGGGCAAGGGCAGGAGGAAAGGGCAGCAGCGATGGACTGACTCTTGGGTGAGATTCATGGGGGTGAAGCATGTACCCCGCAAAGGAGTGTGAAGCGCTGCTCAGCCGCAGGATCTGATTTATAATTAATGAGCTGTCATTTACATAGCAAGAAGATGGACTCTCCTGAAATAAATCAGGCATAGCTCCCTGAAAGCTTAACACTTGATGAGAATGCAGTGTGTCCTTCAAGCCTCCTACCTCGAGAAATTATCTGATGTACCCACGGAGGCTTCTTCTCCTCCCCTCACCAAATGCAGGGCTTGGATTGAAATTGTTAATATTAATTGGAGCTGAGATGATTGCAGTGCCACCCCATCAGGCTTCAGCAGCCCTCCTGCTCRCTGATGTCGCGGCAGGAGTCTGTTCAGCATGGGCGGCTCTTCTCCGCTATGGCACGTACAGTGGTATCAGGTTGATTAATGTGCCCAATAGAAATAAAACAAATGGAAATTTTTTTAGATTATACAGTACACTCATAAATATTAATGCACTTTTGTATTGAATTGCGTGTAATTACATATTTATACATTTAAGTCACCTTCCTGATACACTTAAGGCACTTTACTGATGAAAGATATCTTTGAATAAGATGGTTTTAAACCATGCCTAATATGTTTGTAGGAATTATTTAATAATGTGTGGGCTTGTATGCTGGCAGGAGAGGAGAAAAACCACCATTAAAGTCTGAACGTGTTGTTCACAGGGTCTGCTACTTAGTTTGAATCGACTCCATGGGTAGCTGCTGAAAAACACGTCTCGACATGAAATATTACTACATCTCCTTATCTATGTAGATAAGGTCTGTGCAGTCCTGTCACCTTAGAGTAATTACAGCTTATTACTCTAATCATGATGATGCCTGAAGTCTGTAATTAAGATTGTGCTGGCTAATGTACTAGCACGCGGCATGGTACAGCTATTGTCCTATCTAAACAACAGAAAGATAAAAATTGGATGAGGGAGAAAGGGCAGAAGGTGGGGAAGTGATTTATGCAGGGCCATGGCTCCCAGCCAAGCGCCGCCTCCGCCGAACCCGACGGCTTCCAAGAGGGCAGAATGCGTGCGCGTCCTCTGCAGCCTCATGTACGCTGCTGTTCCGACGGTGTGTCCGAAACAATCCCGGGCAGTAGGCACCCTTAAACAGGAGGATCGACACCCCGTGTGATCTCTATTCAAGCTAGTTTTAATGCATCCCATCCACCTGTGTCTAAGCTTTTATTCTTTTAACATGTCCTATTGCAGTCCAGTCTGCAGATGAAGAATTTCATATATATTTCTATATACATACATATTTTAAAGCCAAATCGTATGTCTGTTGAAAGCAATGAGAGGTTCTACCATACAATTCAGTAATACAGGGTTTTGACCCACAGCACTCCGTAATTTTCTCTGGAGCGATGTCAGCTGGTGAAAAGCAGACGGCTGTTCTGGAGGAACATGGTTGTCTAAACGCCAATCTTTATGTCTAAATTTCATAGTAAGCCCACCCACCAAACTGGATTTAAGGCCCGCTTTCACAATTTGCAGAATTGCAAGCTAAGTAATTACGGAGCTCCCTTTCCTCTCTTTGGTCATGAGCAGAAGAGGCACCTTATTTTTGGAGATTCTGCAGATTGTTCCTTCTGTCTTGGAAGATACGTATTCATAGAGTCTGCAGAAGGCTTTGTGAAGCTGGTGTCACTCATCTTTGCTGTAGGTATATATGCAGATTSTTTCATCCCAATTCTGACATGCGCTAAACTTTGCTTTAGGTGTATCTTGACAACTCATGAAACTTTATGCAATTGGCTAGAACATGGGCTTCTTGTGGAGGAGGTTATCCCAGATATGCCCATAGTGATCTGCAAAATTTGACCCATCTTACACCCTCTTTAAAGCTAATGGGAGCTAGTAATTTCTTGATGGCAGTGCTAGCCCCATTAGACATTTTATAAGTTTCTGGAAGCCTGCCACTGTTTCATTTAGATCCCTAGCTGGGGAAAAAAAAAAACAACCCACAAAAGCTATTTAGTCATTAGGAGAATTTTTTTTTTTTYCCCCAGAAAGTTTCCCTTTCTTCACTCCTTCAACCTTTCACATTTAGAGTGAATCCTCTTAATAGCATTTCTATCTACAAATATGAGCGCTGTGTTTTAACAGAAGTCCTGTGCTGGTATAATGTGCTATTCATAAAGCACTAGATTTTTGATACTGATCTGAAAAAATAAAGAGTTATGTTTATCATTAGCAGCACGATGATAGCTATCTTAAGGCACAAATCTGTTCTATGATAAAATATCTCATTGTTTCAATAGAGTGCATTGAACAAGTTGTAATTCTGGTGCTTTTCTGCTGTGTTGAAGTTGCTCTGTGGGAAAAGCAGCGTTACTCAGTTTTCCAGTTTATTTCACGAAGTGTAGCTGAATAGGGCTGAGTGCGGGAATCGCTGTGTGAGGTGCTCTGCGTTTGTTATCCAGGAGGTGAACGTGTATTTGTAGTTGCTGTAGTTGCTATTTTAGGAAGCTATTGATGAGGAGAATTGGTGAAATAGTAACCGTGATATATGACACCTGAGAATTTGCCTTCATGCATTTGTGGCATATATCTAAATCTAAAACCTTCCTGGGAAAGGAGACAGAAGGTGTGCTCAGAAAAGTGATTCTTCTTGCCTTATTTTTCCTTGGGCTTGCTCTGTAGGATCTCTCAGCTTGTATACAGTGCTTTTCACAAGTAGATCTCAAAGCATGTTATGACGATTGGTGTTACTACTGACTCTTTTTTTAATAGCTGGAGGAACCAGAGAAGAGAGACATGTTGTTCTTAAAATACTGATCCTGCTTTATAGCTAAGGATGCTAAAGATTTTTTTCATGAGCTTGGATAAAGCTCCTAACTTTTCTGATGTGAGTAACACTGTGTGAAGAAAAGCTTAGGATATTTCCCATGGTGTCTTAGGTGAAGAAAAGGTAGAAAAAGTGTCTTATAGCTTCTGTTCCGTACTCCCTTCTTTAATGCTTGTAAAATTATTCTTTTTACCAAATATCAAATGTGAATGTTGGCTGTCTTCAGTTTAATTAATGTTCTCATTGGTTTTAGTTATGAATTTTGTGAAGCTCTTGTGTTTTAGATAGGCATTTAGGGAGCGTTCTTTAATTAAAGCCAAACTGATTTTTGCCTTTAGGCACGTTTTTTTTGCATTAAAAGGTGGCATAATTTGAATTATATTCTCCTGAACCTGAATCTTTTTGTGACACAGGGACCAACAGCCCAATTTCTTTCCTGCTGTCAGTTRTAATACTAAGTGACAATAAACCAGAAGCGTGAAGGCTTACAAGATCATATAGTACTTGATGGCAGGGCACGGAGAGCTTTTGGTCAAAGCAGCCAGGCATGTTAGTAGAGTATGCTTAAAGTATTACACTATTTAAGTAATGTGCCCCTTACATGGAAATTCTGTACTCTTATGTATGGAGTTCTTGGAGTCGATGTGACTTAGCAAATTGTATTTGTTAGATGCACAATATGCATTGTAATTTACACCTTTCCAATAGCTTCTAATTCTTCTCTCCCAATGACCCTCCAGCCTGCTCTTCCTCTGCCTTTAATTTTGTGTTATTGGAGAATTTTTTTTCAAGTAACATTTATTTGAAACAAAAATATGAATTCTGTGTGTTGCAGGTTATCAGTAAGAAAATCATCAGCTCTCAGTAGCTTTAGGCTAAGTGACAAAACTTGTGTTTATGTTACAAGACTTGAGTGTTTTTTATAGGCAGACATTGATTCTGGGGTTTAAAGAAGGGTCAGTAATAAAGTTTTCAAATACAAGCTTTTCCCGCCCCCCCCCCCATGCTTTCCCCACCCCCGTGAGATTTGGAAATCTTCTGCTCAGGTCAGGCTTGAGGGAAACGTCCACTGAAGTAAATTGAGATTCATTTGCTTTAATAGGATTTAGGTCTGCTCTTGCCTTGTCCTGTCAAATACAAGAAATAATAAAAATAAATGTGAAAAGCCAAGCCTTGTTTAAATCGAAGACGATTGTTAATTTAAACATTATAAACATATGCTGTCTGCTAAATGCATGCTCTCTTGATACATGAGATGTGTTTGAGAATTACGAGGTTGACGATATGAAATCTAAAGGAGTATGTGTCTGCTTCTGTGCACTCACTTCATCTTACAGATTTTATTTTGCG
The DNA here is from genome assembly GCA_035582835.1 of Phoebastria nigripes. Classification (NCBI taxonomy): domain Eukaryota; kingdom Metazoa; phylum Chordata; class Aves; order Procellariiformes; family Diomedeidae; genus Phoebastria; species Phoebastria nigripes. Next base: position 1,003,767 of record JAYKAV010003077.1, read on the forward strand.
TTTGCCTATCTTTTGATTAAGCGGACACCAGTGAAGACTGCTTTCACCTTTTCTGGTGACTGTGGTATTGCCTCGAGAATGCTTTTCTGGTCACCTACAATTGCTGCTTAAAGAGGTCGACCAAATCAGAGCTGTATCTTAACCGCTGTGTTTTTCTTCTCTTCCTTCCCCCACTCCCTCCCTCTGCAGAAGGACGTAGCTCTGAAACCTCAGGAACGCGTGGAGAAGCGACAGAATCCTCTAGCCAAGAAGAAACGGGAAGCACTTACCAATGGGCTGTCGTATCTTCCGAAAAAGAACAGACTTCACCACCACCAGTACAGCTCCGACCGAGAAAATGATCGTAATCTTTGTCAGCACCTTGGGAAAAGGAAGAAAATACCGAAGGGCCTCAGACAGGTGGGAGACAAGTTATCTTTTGCGGGGAGGGAGGGCTTTGGCTGTTGGCACATGGTATGTAGAAGCGGATTTCTCATTTTGTGGAATCACTTATTTTAACCCCTTCGTAGTTATTTTATTCTTGGGCTCTCGGGTGCCGCTGGGTACCATGTCCTGGTACTAGAAGAGATTAATTGAGTGGGAAAGCAAGCAATTGATGCTGGAGCTGAGTTGATTAATAAATGTGCAAAGGTTGGAAGAGCTTTCCATAGGCTGGCTGTGAGACTGTCAGGGCAAACAAATGCGGTCTCTCTATTACGTTGTTAGGCCAACTTTGTGCTATAAATATGCCTTCTTGTCTTTAGACTTTGTACACAGAAGCATAAGACCCGCTTGAACATCAAGGGCAGGGTGAGGTAATTGTGAGCGGGGCAGCTGTTAAATAAGACAAAGCTCTAAGACCGATTATGGTGCGAGGAGCTCATTTGTAGGATGTCAGTGGTACTGGTGTGTGCTCTTTTGGGTAACTAATCGCCTACCCGTAAGCAAGAACTTGCTGCCTTCCCAACACTGGTGTTCCCTTACTGCAGTAGCTGTGGCACACGTGTGACAGAAGTGAGCAGATAGCATCCAGGGTTGCAAAGCTTGAGGCTGGAAATCTTGGACTCTTATTCAGGACTGTGCAGTGTTGTGTTTCTTGTTTTTAAAAAAGAAGAAAGCGCAACAAGTGTGATTTCTCTGGTGAGCAGGATGCAGAAGAGCGCGCCATGTTTTGCCTTTTTTTTGAATAAATATACCTTGTGTGTTTGTTTTATATATAAAAGACTAAATTAGAGCTGGGCATTTTAAGCATAGCATGCGCCTGTATGGTCATTTGGCTCATTGTCTGCGAAACTGAAGTCTAAAGTAACAGTAAAAAGGTCAGCTTTGACCTAAATTGGAGTGATATTAATGACTCTTTAACCAAAATTTGTATGTCTAATGGAGATGGTTGATATTCATTGAATGAGCCTTCATCCTTGTTTGGTGCAAACCAAACATTGCTTTGCAGAGAAACTTTTAGAAAATAGTGAGAATTAACCGCTTCTCATTTTGTGAGCTCAGGGAAATTGAAGGAACATTGAGGATGGCAAGTACATTGACTTGTATTCAATTTTGATATTCAGAGTTACAGAAGCTGGTAAAAATATGTATTTGTGATTATTTTTAAGCCTATACTTTATATAGAAATAAGATAAGAGATTATACAGTGCTTCAGCAAATCAAACAAATTGTAAAATGCCTATTCTACACTACCACACCTGTTAAAGGTATTTCTTCTAATTTAATTTTACTTTGTATTTCAAGGGGAGGTGGGGAAACTCTTCAAAATAGTAGATGCAACGGTTATAAGTAGATATTGAAGGTTGCTGTGTTTCCTTGACTGTGTTCACCTTTGCGGTCTTCACTCTGTTCCTTTTTAGTATGTCAAATGGTAAATGTATGTGCTTTGTGCAGTAGGAACTGGCTTTCGTAAATGCTGACTTTTTGCACTATTTGATTCCCCTGGCATAGCCTACTGTCAGGTGAAGCCTTTCTTCCCGGTACTTAAGCAATGAAGGAATCAGCCTCGCTGCTGATGGAGGTTATTTGTGAGGTTATGTTTTTAAGAATAAATATACACTGGCTTGGAAGGTATTGAGTTGACAAATGTCATGGAAAATGGTTTTCCTTTTAGCTGATAAATCTGAGTGCTCTGCTTAATTCCTGAGGGATAAGGCTGAGAGGAAATAAAATATCTTGCTCAATATAAATTTAATACATTTGGTTGGGGTATAGCTCCTAGATAAGAACATTTTAGTCTCATGAACAGTTTAGGTGCTGAAAATCCAAGTGGCTTTGGCACTTRGACATGGAAAAAAGATGTCATGGAAAAGACTACAAAGTTTATTTGAAAAGACATGCCCACAACCTTTATATATAGTATTTCTGGTAAGCATTTTCTGTCTTCCTTCAAGACAAATGGTGAAGACCTCGAAAAAAGGAGGAGAATGATAAGTTCTGAAGATGGTTTTCTCTGATCATGTAATGCTTTTCCTCCTAGAGCGACTCTTGGCTGCACACCTTGAGTTTGTTTCTCCACCAAGCTCCATCCCACTGAATTCCTGGGCTCTCGATGGGAAGTAAAGTTGCTTGTCAACCTTCTCAGATGACGACAAGCCAAGAACTGGGGCCGCTGTGTTTTGTGCTTGACAAAGTGGGAGGGTTCAAGGCCAATTAAAGTTCAGTATGCTTCTGGATATATATTGTGTCCTTGCTGTATTAGGGCTRTATATTTTATATGTAAACAATGTATCTTGCCCCTGTTGTCCCCAGAGGAATCCTGAATTGCCACATGTGAATATTATAATTGGATGGCAGGATGCAATCTCGGTGCTGTCACTTGCATTCCCATGCTGGCGTAAGACCTTGGCTGCAGTCTGTCCCTGTTGGGAAATGTTTTATACCTGGAGATCTTGTTCGTTGTTTTACCAGTAGTTAACAGTCCTGTCTGATACGCCTTTCTGAAGGCTGATTCTGAAATCTGTTACCTGCTGGAAGTAACCCTCACATGCAGGATTTACGGTATGAAGCTCCCTCATCAAACAGATTTAGTTGAAGTCAGCTACTGGAAGGACTGCTAATTAGTTTTCAGAGAAAATCCTTGCAGTATTCATGCAGGTATTTATCCAGCTATGCTGAAATGCCTACAGGTTTATTGAAATCCAGAAAATGTGAAACTGTAGGTTAATTAAGGCTCATATTTTACTAGCGAGAAGACTTTTGAACTCTGCTTTGTGAGCTTTTATAAATGTACTTATTAATTGCCTCAAGGAAATTTTAGTTGGCGTTAAGCAAACATAAGACTCATCAGAATATTTCTCCAGCGTTTTAAATTTAATTTCCTTTACGTTAATTGGTGATTGCGTGTTTTTATGTGTTTTCTGTAAAAATCATTTGGAAATCTTAAAGTGAACATTTTTAAACTAGTAAAAGGGTGGCAAAAATTTTTAAATAGTTTTTAGTCCTCAGGGTTCGAGCAGAGTGGGGCATACTAGGAAACAATGAGTTTTCATTGCAGAAGGAGTGTTGAGAGTATTTTGATAGTGAGAGGGAAGGATCATTTCTCTTTGTTCAGTGGGTGTGTGTTTTGGAAAGGGCAGAAGACACTGACTTTTGCTACCTCTACCATTTCCTTCATTGTTTTCTTTAGCTGCTGGGAGTTTCATACGCCTTCTTGCAGAAGAGGATCGTCTTTGGCATGTGCTTCTAAAACAGCAATCTGTGTGCTGGGCAAGTGGTATCTTAGCTGGCTTACGTATACACGAGAGCCGACTGCTGCTGGGCTCTACCTTAACCGGCTGATTCCAAAGACACTTGCAGAATATCAAATCCCAATCCCAGATCCCGTGTGAGTGCAAGGAAGGAGGCAAACTGGTAATAAATAAGGSGCAGATGATGAATAACGGGAAGAAAACTCATGATGGAGAGATGAATTAGGAGGTAAATTTTAATGAGATAAAGGAAAAATGGGAAGAACAGCAAAAAAACATACACTGCTGATGCTGGCAGTCATGAACTACAAGCATTATAAACTATTARCTTTAACCTCGTAGTCCATTACATGAATCAATTAAAGGGGAGGGAGGGAAGCATTGAAGCTTTTCCTTCTCAGAATTAAGTCCACRATCCCCTTGGCAATCTCGCCCTGAATCTATACATCTTAAATTTGAGACTGCTAAGGCTTTTGATGGCTGATCTGGATGGCTACTGTCATGCACTGTCATCGTCGCTTGCGAACATCACGTCGTTAATTGTGTTGCAGATTTAGTTATAGCACACTTGTTCTCTGGTGCAGAGGTGCTTGTGTGCTTCAGTGCAGCAAACCTCTGGTGCGGGGGGTGAAATAACCGTTGTGTGATCTGCATTTAATCATGCTTTCCGTCAGGAATGGCTTTTGCACGCTCTTAGACAAGCCTATACATGACAGGTAATGAGAGCGGAGCGGGAGGTGGGTGTTAGCTGTATGGTTTGTGGTGACATTGGTCGGGGAGCTGAGCAGATGGGTTTGATTGTCACCGGCAGTGTGATTCCAGTGAGAGCTGACTGTGGTGACAAGCGATTTACAATGTGCTATTTACAGTTTGGGTTTGCAGTCTCTCAATGACATCTGAGTGCTCTTTAGCAACTGCTTTCATTACTGCTTTTCTAAGAGCTGTTAATTGAAAATGAAATTGTGGGTGGGCTTTGGGAGTGCAATAGCAGCTACAAGTATTACACGCAACCATGGAGAACTGTTTAATTTCTTTGACTCCCAACGTGTAGCTCTGTGCAGCAGCAAGGGAAAAAACGTGTATGTATTTGTGTGGTGTGAGGTCAGACACCTTGGAAATACTGCATACAACATGCATACACCCATAATGAGTGATAAAGGCTTGAATCTCCTTTTACATAGCTGCTGTGATTTGGGATTACTTTACTGGCAGCCAGTGGATCTCAGTGACTGTAAAACTGCTGAAGATCAGGAAGGAACCTGGGCCATGAAAATAGCTCAGGCAGGACAATAGAGGGGTTTGCAAGCCGTGCTGGCTGCGTTTGGGCTAGTTTTGCACTGTTGGAGGTCTGGCTCTGTATGACTGAAGTTAAAGGGCACATTGCTACAGACTTGTAGAGCGGGGGACAAACTTGGGTGCCTTAGGAGTAGTGCCAGCTAGGCATCGGGTCAACAGTGACACTGCCATGCATTAATGGAAATCGAGATAATGTTTCTTTCCATTCTGTTTGTAAAGAGAGAGGGTTGGTGGGGTTTTTTGTTTGTTTGTTTGGTGGTTCTTTTTTTTTTTTTAAATTTCAAAATATTAGCACAACCACTTTGAAATTACTAGGTTTACTGTTTGTGTTGCAACCTACACAGCATGGTTTGATTATGTGCAAGTGTTGCCAAAAGGTTGAAGTCACCCGAAGCAAATGTTGCAAGCAACAGGGCTTTGCAGGGGGCTCTGGTTTAAGGAAACTTTGCTCTGTGTTGGTATCATGTCATCCAAGGGCATTGTTTATTTGGATTTATTTGTCAATCCACCTTATTAACAACATTTAATTTGAAAAATACACTATGAAATGATGAAAAAATCACATTACAGCACCGCAAGTATAGAAAGGGCCATATACAGGTAACTGTGCTTTGAGGTTACATCACAGCATGAGTGGATGTAATAATATAGTGGAAGAAGGTGCTTGTGTGGTAAAGGGAGAGAGGTAGATCTGGGCTTTGAGAAACCTTTGTGGGATGGAAAAGGAGGAGCACGTCTGTGGGGAAGGAGTGAAGTGGTGGGGCTGTGTGCAGGTCCAGGCTGGGCAGCAGTTTTTCGGAGGGGTAAATGTTACACAAGGGTGTGTGTATGGAGGGATATGCCCAAAGAGGGGGCTGGTTGTGTGAATTAACATCACCTGTATCTGCTAATGTCCAGCTCAGTGTTATCTAGTCTACTATCGTGCTGTTAAAACACTGAGTGCTTCGTGCTGGCCAGTCAGTAATTTCATCCTTGAAAGGGAACTGCGCTTTATTTTTCACACATGCACAGTATGTGGATTTCTGTATGCGTGAGAGAACGTGTGTCTAAAAGCTGGGCTGCTATTCAGTTGCCCCTCTTGTTTCCCTCTCAGAAACCGCCACTGGTGACAAACAGTGCTTGAATTACAAGTGTTTTGTGATTCTCGACTGCTGTTTGCTTCTGATCAGAGGCCACAGAAATCTCCAGCTGCACTTAACCCGTAGTCACCATATTCCAGTGCGTCATCTGTGAAGGCACCCAGCTGCTCGAAAGCATCCAAACAACTTCTGGGCCCTGATAATATATAATTGAGCTCAATGGGCACAGAAAAGATTGTTGTTCAGTATAGAAAGGACTGAAAAATGATGTGTTGCTTCGTGTGCCTGTTGTTCTGCACTGCACATCCGCCCCAGGTTTAATGAAGTTCCTGAATAGGCCCTTTGGATTCCTTGAAAACACACACAAAAACAGGCACATAATGTGAAATCCAGAGCCATTCACAAAACCAGGCAATGACGGGATGCAGCTAACATTTTCCGAGCGAGGCGAGGAGCTGTGCTCCGCGGCACGCCGAAGCAGACACCTGCATTCATTGATCAGCCGCTTGTAGAAGCTGCCACTTTACTGAAGACTTGCCTGCAGTGACGTGTCACAGGCGTTTCCCCCCCTTATAATCACCAGTTTCACCTGCAATTTTTCAATAAGCTATTGAATTATACCTTTCTAAATGATACACTGCAAATCCAGCGGGTCCTAATTGCTAATGATGGTTCTGAAAGACTTTCATTTGACTGTAATTAGGTTTGCAAGCAATGAGCTGCCCTTATCAGAATTGAAAACACATATAATGTAAAATACGGGCTGGTGGGAATGTAGCGTTTTCTTAAAAGGAGGAGGGAAGAGGAAGATGTTTTATTAGCAGAAGCTGTGACATATTTTAACACCTTGAAAACATCATGTGTGAAATTAATTCTGTTCAGTATTATACCATCTGGCAATGTTATTGTTCTGTATATATTGCCATGTAAAGTGCACTTTTTTCGTCTGGGTATGAGCCTGTGTTTGAAATAGTAATCATGAGTCAAATTGATTACTAAGGATGTTATCCCTGCTAGATAGGTTAAAAATACATGTTGGGAAATCCCGTGGAGTCGAAATGGCTTCCCCATGGAGAGCTTCGCTTGCAGGGCTGGTGCAGTTGGAAGAAAAGGGCCTTGTTTTTGCCATGCCCCTCTCCTGTGAATGAGTGTATGTGTTCAAAGGTAAGAGAAACTCTATCCAGATATTGTTTATTGAAGCTGAAGTAGAAAATGCCTGTATCTTAGAGTCAGTACCATGATAATTGTTTAATAATATACTACTATTTTGATCCTGTCTGTATGCTCCTGCATTAAACACCCAGCTCAGAGCCTCCTGTGAGAGCTAACGGGTGTTAGTGGCTTGTGTCTTCAGGCTCCAGTGTAGGCACAGGGAGTCCCCCTTCGTAGACAGAGGAGAATATAAGCTTTAAAAAGTGGTTACAATCTGGTGTTTGCCCACTCTGGCTAAAGTATCGGCTGTTTTGGCAGTGTGGCCAGTCTCTTAACCAGGACTTGAAAGTGGGTGTTCATAGCTTGTGTGGTGACCAGCGTAATTACCGTGATAGTGTTACTTCTAGATGGTAGAGCTTGTATAGCCAAGGCAGAGCATGGAAGAACTTAGGTCATATCTAGAAACAGGAATAAATGGTGGGATATTAATATCTCCCACGTTTCTCTGAAGCCGATGGTGTGAGCTGATTGCACCTGGGATGTGGCAGAAGAAGGGTTCCTCTGCCTCTTCTGCTTTCACCTACCATGGCTGTTGTGTTGCAGGTGATCAGGCTTGTAAGAAAATGAGCAATGTTGGCATGTTTTTATTTCTAATGCAAATTTTGCTACTGCTTTGCGATCTGCCCTGCTGCATCTCACTTCATCTTTTGGCTCCAGTGTATGCAGCTGTGAAATGGAGTTGCCAGAGAGATGTCACCACCCTGTCACCAGACCAGGTAATGCTGCTGGGAGAAAGTGCCCCTGTGTGCACCACTCACCCACTCCATCCAGCGTAACAGAAACTCCCAGCAAATTCCAAACGGAAAAAGGATCAGAAACAGTGGCATAATTAACCTAATTATGTTAATCAATTAGATATCTTGAGAATAATAGTAAAAAAAAAAAATTTACTGTGCACGGAGCAGTTAACTGTCTCCTAGGATTATCTTTTTTCTTTAATGTTGGCACCCTACTTTAATTGAAAACTTAAATGATTATTAAAGGTGCTGTATTGGGAAGTGAACCACATTTTAAATGTGTGATGCAATCAATTGCTGTCTTAAAAGTTCCTAAGCATGTTACCAATAAGGAATTAAGCAAAAAATTTATTTTGACTGAGGCTGCTTGGAGATAAATTAAGCTCTCTCTTAAGTGCTATAAGACAGTATAATAAAGTGACCATATTGAATTAAAAAAAAAGAAATCTTCTAGCACTTCTTAAAAGAATTTTTTTGTATTCTACAAATAACTTAAATCTAAGCCAAGACTTCTGACCTGTGTTTGCCTGTGTATTAACTAGAAGTGCAGCAGTTCATCCTCAAATTTGTTACAAAAAAATTGACGTGTGGAAGCTATGTTACTTAATTTTCTTTTTTCCTCCACAAACTCTGTATTCACAAAGGGAGGAGGTGTAAGAGCGATGTATTTARAAGTGGCTGTAGCATCCAAGAGCGCACTTGTGGGTGTGCAGCATCTTTCTGGTGCAGGGCCGTCAGCGGGCGCCGTGGGGAGCAGGGGTCTGTGCGCTGGTGCTGTTCCCGCTGTAACAGCCGCTCGGGCAGGCAGGTGGGTAGGCACAGGGAGGCTGTGATCCCCCGCTGCAGGCACTGCGGTTTGGGAAGAGCTGTGGGAGCAGGAGAGCAGCCTCAGGAGCACGTCAGGCTCCTGCCTGACGCTTGGACTCTTAGTTAGGCTTTTGTAAGCTTAGGTCCAGCTCCTGAGTGCCGTAACTCCACGGATTCAGGGGCACGGACCTAGGCCGTGTGCTTGAAAAATGCATGGGGACGCTTTTAAAGTGTAAGTGAACAACACTCGGAGGAACCATTCCCTTACCAAGGAGTGCGGAAGGCTCCCTAGTTTGGCCTTTCCAAAGGGAAGATGACAGGCGGGAAAAAGAGGCAATTCCTTGAATTCAGTAAGTGGGATATTTTCCTATCCCTTTGTAAACTAAAGGCAGTACTCCTGCTTTTGTAGCTGACTCGTTACAGCCTCTCTGAAGAGGAGGGAGGCTGTGATTCCCCTAGGTCTGAACAGCTGCGTTTTTGGCTGAGATTTATTAGAAGCGGAAAGTAAACGGCAGCCTGAGTGGCAGTGTTACCGCAGCCTGGTGAGCTAAAGCAGTGTGAAATTCAGGTASTGAGCTTGCACGATTGCTTTCACGGTTTGCAGTGCTTTGTGGTGCCATTGCGGAGTTTTGGATCCTTCCCTGGCTTGAGCCTGGCAGTGGCGGTGGAGGGGCAGCTCCGGCCAGCCCCAGAGGCCGCACGCTCCCACCGCGGTGGCACGGCGTTGCTGAAAGAAATGCRTGTGTGCATTGCTAAACTTTCTGCTGTTTATTTCATTTCAGCGAAAACGACCTGTGCATAAAGCTCAGGAAAATTATTGATAATCTTCCTCAACCCTGAGGAGGTTATTTTCTACTTTGTGTGGTTTCACAAGTCAGAATGTTGCATTTCTACAAAATTAAGACATTTTAAATTTTGTTTGTGCCCAAACCCACTGAAATGGAACAAACTTTTCAATATAAGTCCCCATTTCCTATGTTTAACCCTTTTTCATAGTATATGAACTATATGCACTAGGAAAGCCTCCTTTGTTATTAGCAAAAATGGGATATAGCTTTATTTTTTTATACTGAGCTTGCTGTACTCTTGAATAATTCAAAGGGATATTTTGAATCTGTTCCATTGCCAGTTAAAGAATGCAGTATGGCCATTACTACATAAGGCCATGACTCCTAAAACAGACAAAACAAACTTGTCCTTTTGTCCTGACCTTTCCCCAGAACAATTTTCTCTGCTCAATATTAAAATACAGTGAGGTTATATGAGTGAAAATGAAAGAGCTACCCTTAAGTAAAAGTTACTGTTGCTAAAAGGAAAAAAAAAAAAAAAAAAAAAAAAAAAAAAAAAAAAAAAAAAAAAAAAAGATCAACTGCAAAGGTTGCTGAGGTTTTGCATTTCCAGTGCTCTTGGAAGTTTGCCTCTAATACCAGCAATGCTGTACAGGCTATGACAAAATACATGCTCCTGATGCTCTAATTTTCCATTTTTTAATAGTCAGTGTAGGATCAGTTTTAGATTTATCCTTTTGTATTGGATCAGCTATTGGAAAGATTATTCAAATGTGTCACTCTAACATGAATGGACTTTCTTGAAGAAGTCCTAAACTTATACCAAAGGCCACCCTTACTCAGGAAAGTGCATGAGCATGTTCTTAGCCATAGCTGCTCTCCTGATGTCTATTTTCTTACACTGCTGATCTCTGTGAGCAGTTACAGTGACCTGTTGTCAAGAAAATTGAGTTCTCCACTTTCTCCAATTAAAGAACAATTGCTATTACAGTTTAATCACAGTTCTTCCTAGTATGGAGGACACCAGAAGAATGTTCTCTCTGTAGTCCAACAAAATGAAGACATAGAAATAGGATGATAGCCTTTCTAGATCTGTCCCGTGTGTGAACATCCGTGAGGCATAAGATCTATTTAAGGTAAAGGAAAAGTTTGGCAAAAGACAACATGGGTGTAAACTGGTGTAAAATAAGTGTTAGCGGGAAGTTAAGCTTTCAGCCCAAAGCCTAGTGAGATCCTGCAAGAAATTGTGGGAGGAGGAAGCAGGAAAATAACTGGTTTGCAGGCACAACTTGATTTAGATTATATAAAAAGAAAGAGCTATATGCCATTAAAGTCTCTGACAGCAGGGAGCTGAATCACTGACCTCGAAGTTCCCGTGTACTGTATGCCCGTTTGCCTTCCCAGTTAGTAGAGTTACAAATAGACGTAGGAACCTGCATGCTTAAGAAAGAAGAATCGAGTTCAAAGAAGAATCGAATTCCCTCTCACGCAGCTCTTTTCTGCATGAGCAGAGAAACAAGAGAGAGAATACCCCAAGTTTTCTCATAAAATGCAGTCAGGCCTAAGCCCAGCTCACCCTGCTAACGCTCCCCCAGTCTCCCAAGGCTAAAGTAGTCCTTAAATTAATAAAAATAGTAAAGCTGAGAATGGGTGTAGAACATTTATTACCTTTTCTTTAAGAGATTTCAGGTTGGCTTTGTCTAAATATTTTAATAAAAATATTTTAATCATAAAGCAGGTGGATTTTATCCTAGCCATGTGAAGCAGCAAACATTTGATGCGTGAAAATTTTCCATGGTACTCTTTTATTTTTGCTGACTATGCTCACTAGTTCCTTAGGTTTTACGCTAATCTAGTTGGACAAAAATATCTCGTACTTCTATAAATAAAAATAAAAATCAAGTGTCCAAAGCAGGCAGAGGGTTAATAAAAATGGAAATTGTGTTAAAATTACTAATCAATCTGTTTAATGTTTTATAGTCTCCCCTCCCCCTAACACATGTTCTTCTCTTGTAAAGCACCTTATTGCTTCCTGCTTGTTTACCGGCTTTTAGCAAGTCAAGCAGCTTTCAGATTGCTTTGATGTTAATTATAGAACTTGTTCAATAGGGCTTGCTAGGTGAAGGAAAATAGCTCATATGTTTAGGAAAATAAATAAATGTACAGACAAGTGCTCTGTGCTTTGGTTCTGAAGAAGGAAATGACAAGATACTGATGACTTAGTGCTGTGTTGTCAAATAAAGGCTATATTTGGGTGGCATGCTGCTCTCGGTTTGCAAGATTTGATATTAGTTGTCTTCACTTGTCTTGATGATAAAGGGGAACTATGTGCTGAGGACTGAGCCTCGTAACTGTAAAAGGAGTTGAGTTTCAATACCTCTTGTGCCAAAGTAAAAGATTCAAGAAACAGGGATTTTGCCTTAGCCCACAAAAGCAGTTACTATAAACCAGCCCTTTGGATCGCRGGTTATCCCAGCTGCTCCATTTGTTCCGGTCTGGACTCTGGTCCAGCCTGAGCTGCACTTACTCTGTTCGATTCAAGCCTTGTTGTGTTAACGTTTTAGCTGCAGCTCAGTTAGGGGATTTAGAAAAAATGCTCTTACATTTTGGAAGAAACTCTAGCTGTCTCCGAATAAAACTGCCACATACTCAGATCTGAGTCGGTCAGTCAACGCTGAGACGTAAACCCCCTGCAAGAGAGCATTAGGGAGCGGTGTCAGGGTGGGAGTTGAGGATCGGGACCACTACCCTCCGGCCGTGGATGTGCGCTCTGTGGTCTCTGGCAAGTCACAGCCTCATTTCCCCGTGTTCATCCTGTATGTAAATTGTGTTTAATCATAAAGAACTTGTCTACCAATTCCTAATCAAGGCATAAAGGTTTAATCAGAGAATTTGTGCAGTGTTTGGAGATCTTCAGATGAAAGGTTCGGTACCTGTGTGATAAATGAATATTAATAATTTCTAGTACAAAGCACTGTAGCTATTACAGCTGACTGTAGAGTTTGTCAAAAACCAGTGCTGTGTTGAATGACCGAAGAGTACCTATCAGGAAGCAATGTAAAACCTTTAGCTTATTAGTGGCATTGTATTTATAAATTAGTAACAATACACAGAGGGGGAAGGTGGAAGGTGTATCATTACAAAATGCTTTTGAAAGATTTGAAGTAAAATTTGTGGTCTGATGTTTCCTGTAAGAATTGCAGTGGTTTTGGTGATGGAAAGATATTATTTTCAGTATTAAGGCTTGTGCTTCCAATGTTTTAAATGAACCTGTGCTTTAGTATGCAATACATACTGAAAACGACCCCCTCAAACTTTCTTCTTCATAATAATGATACATTTTGATATAATTATTACTGGTGTGCTATTACTGTTCTACAGTGGGTAGCAGTGGGTGTGTTGTTTCCAGAAGCAATAAGTGGCATGGCATCTTGAATGCTATTTTAGAGTGATCATAAAGCATTTCCTGGAGTAGAACTGTATGAGATTGTAACATCGCATTGGGGGAAAGACCTTACCTATCAATAGCAATGCAAGGCTTGTAATTTTAAGTCTTTCTAATTTAAATCATGAAAATCTGTTTTTCATGAATAATTCAGAGATCTGATTTAGTAGAATTATTTCCAGCCCATGTATATTAAACAGCCAACCTGCTACACCAGTTCTGTTTAAGACACTGTTGATAGGGTTTTTCTCTTTCCTGCAGAAATGATCATCTTTGTCTGTTAGAAAATAAAGCTGCTGTGGTATTTTGTCCTTTTGATTGCATGAGGATTTTTCTTTAAACCTCATAGGCTAAAATTCAAGCTGAAGAAAAATAAACCCCTTACTACAGGAGCTCCTAGAATTCAATTTGGAGAGAGTAAACCTTGTACTATATCCATTAGGAAAATGGCAGTATTCTTCCATTTCCTGATGTTATTCAATTACTTACCCTGCTTCCTGCTTTTAGCGTAAACTGTATATTTTAGCTCATGACCTTTGACAGCAAATTCAATCAGAAGTGGAGTTGCAATGAAAGGTTTTTTTTTTTTAAAGACTCTTTAAAAGCATTGATGTGTAGGAAATTTTGGGGTTTGTTTTGTTTTGTTGTTGGATTTTTAATAAGCCTTGCTGTGGATTTTGTAATACAGTGCATTTTCCTTGGTAAAAAGAAAATTTAAGTTAATGCCCTTCCTTATTTGCCTTGGAGAACAGCAGAGTCTGCATAGCTGCTCTTGTTAGTGCATGCCTGCTGAAATTAGCATTGCATATTTTAGTTAATACCAATAAAAGTGGAGTTTAATTTAGAATCAAACCCTTGTTTAGATTGGATTAGCACTTTAAGAAAAATGTTTAACTTGTAAAATGATGCTATTGACACAAAGTGGTTACAASTCCAAAGTCATCCTGGGCTTTGTTTCACCACTGTCGTGGCCCTTCGCTTCTTGCCTACTCCCCACTCACAGGTTTTTATAGTTTTTAAATGATTTTATGCAGTTTAAAGCCTTATGATGGAATGAGAAAATGTCTTTTTCTGTGGAAAGTCACCAGAACAGTATAAACCGAGTCTTTTAAATGTGAGACAATCTTTTTGTAATGTGTTACATACAGTGCCTCTGAGCGAGTGAAGCTTGCGTCTTAGTAGGAACTGAGGAGCACTGATAAACAGTGCTGAAGGTGTATTTGCATGGCATCCTAAGAAACCTCTCGTGTATCAGTAATTCCAACATGCTCAAGTGCAGAAAGTAGTTCACCATCAGCCCTTTCACGGCTTTCATCTTGCCCCAGTTTTACTCTCTTGGAAATACGGACTTCATTTTCCAAAGCTTCTCAGCACCACAATTAACCAAGTCCCGATGCCAAACTGACTTTAAAGTACTTGGGAGTCAAAGTCTTAATAAAAACTGGTGGGATTTAGGGTCTAGATTGTTAGACTAAATGGCTATTGACATTTAGTCAAAATCTGTTTCTCTTTTACTGACTTTACACTGCTCTTCAGGAGGGGAAAGTCAGCCCAGCCATGCCGACTGCACTGGAGTTGCATTCGTGTGCGTGGTAAGAGATCAGAGACATCACCTGGACAGACCACAGTTTCTCATTTGTGTAAGATTTTAAATTTTCAACATCTCCAGRTCTGCTGCCCCTTAAAAAAGAAGGGGGGGAGGGAGTACAGAAGTGTTTGGACTAACAGTGCTGCAAATACCCTCTCGCAATAAGAAAGAGGCGAATCTTCACATACGTTGTCCTAATCTTTAGCTTCTCCTAGACTGTAGCTCATTTACAAGCTTTTCGATTATACTGTTTCCCTTACACTTGTGAATAGTGTGAACACAGAAAGAAACCCAAACCAACGTATTCATCCAAAGCTTTCCAACATAGGTACCCCAAACCTACCTAAAACTCTGCAGAAACCATTGGCAAGAACACCAGTGCTGCCCAGATCAGCCAGCCCAGCCATACCCAGTTCCCGGCTCTCGATGAAACTTCTCACACGCAGTGTTCCCTGAGCTTTTCTATTAACAGTTGAATGAGACTTTAATAGTTCTTGGCTTTATCTGACCAGAATGCCTTCGTGTCATAGTCCCCCCCAAATTTATTATTTTTACTAATCGTGTGTCTTTATAGAATAATGACATTTTGAGGGGAGTAAGTGTCCATTGGTGTGATCGGAACTTGCACTTGGCTTGAACTTGAACAGAACTTGAATTCAAATAAGAAAAAATCAGGAGATGTCTTAAATTTTGTTTCTTCCGATATAAAGAAGTGGACACCCCCTTTCTTTCCCTCAGTTACAAAAGCAGCCTGCCCCTCACCCCAGCTGTTGTGGGATCTACTTGCACTGGAAGTGCAATCTGTTTTTCTACAATGAGTTGCAAAATTTTCAGGCCTGTACACAATGCTAAGTTGTCTCATGGTCTGACTTGGGTTTGTGCTAGGAGAGATCCTGACTTTTCTGCATATGTATTTGTCTAACCTGGTAGGAGAGCTTTGTTGCTTTGGGTTGTGTTGTTCTGCAGGCTGTTCCAAGATAACATTTAATTCTTTCTTGTTTTGGCTGCAGCAATGCCAAGTGTTTGTTGAACATCTGTCAGTGTGTTCAGATTATTAACCTAACTTCTGCTCATTTATGTTAATAAAAACATTTGAGCTTCATAACAGGCACGTGTAACGGTTCCTCACACTACTAGTCCCACTGAAATCCAGCTGAGAGGGTTGACACAATCCTGCCCCAACTGGCAAAGCGTTGGCAATTCCTCCTTCAAAAGCATTGCTGCACTTTCTGTGCTGCCCAGACCTGGAAGGTGACACAGCTTATAAAGGGTTGTATTTAATCTTCAAACTCTAAAGCTCCTATTTTGGGACAGACTAGAAAATATGGGAAATGGACACCAGAACTGTTTCCAAATTTGGGATCTGTAATCAGAAAGTTGTGGTCTGTCATACCGGTGCCCTGTTGGCCGTTGTGTTTCAGTGCCAACAGAAGTGTGTTGAGGAGCACAGAGTGCCATAAAGCTGGTGAGATCAGGACCCGTAAGTGCTCTTCTCAGATCTGCCAGGGAGGCAGGTCCCTTCAGCCCAGAGGCTGTAGGATCTGTTTCCTTGGAGATTTCCACATCTCCCCATAGCAGCCTGATCTCTCCTGAGCTGAGTCAGCCTTGCTTGGAGCAGGGCTTGGATGAGGTCACCCCTGAGGGCCCCTCCAACCAAAACTGTTGTGTGTCGCACTGAGCAAGGAATTTCTTTTCTGGGAACAGAAACTGCCATTCATTACAGTTATTTGATGTCTACTATTGGATATATAACAAGCAACTCTGAAGCCAGCTTGGGAAATGGTCCCTGCATTTGGGTCTCCGAAGGCCTTCACTTTATTGTTAGCACACAGTTTTTGCAAGTTGAGTTAAAGGACAGATCTCCTTTTTGGACTATGTGTAGTCTGCTGGGCAGTGAAATGCACTTGGAGCCATTCTCCCAAGTCCTATAATCTTTTACTACAGATACTATTAATAAAAGTATTAATTACACTCTTCTGGAATTAGGATTTCGTAATGAAACCTCAAATGGAAAACTCAAGCCAGGTTGGCCAAATGTCATGAAACACTCAAACTTGAGCTGTGAGTAAAATAAAAGTCTGAGTTGCTTTAAGGTTTACAGTTAAAAGAATGTAAAACTTTTCAGCTTGTCCAAGTTTTGACAGAAAACCTTGCAGTACTTGGCAGGCCTGGCTGGGTTTCCTTAAGTGTGAAATGCAAGATAAAACTGGTGACTTGGAGCCAAGCACAATGAAACGAAAAGGTTCTCCTGAAACAAAGAGAAAAGGAGATGCACAGGTTTTTCTCACAGCTCTCCTTCAAATCCTAGCCCGATTCAATGGGGTGCGCTGGCTGGAGCATCCCCAAGCGTGGCATGGGAGTGCTGTGGGAGAAGGCACAACTGGAAGAAATACTTGGTCCAGTGACGCGGCTGGCAAGCGCGGCTCTGCTGCCTTCAAGGGAGCTGCGGTGTTTTATGCCAGCTGAGGATTTTGCCCATTAAGTTACTGTTTAGTTGTAGAGTGAGCACAGAAGTGAGATAAACTCTTAAAGGCTTTCTCGTTGCCTTGTAGTGCGTACAGCAGTACCAACGTACAAGCTGTAATTAAAAGCTGTTTTGAATACATTTCAAATGTTTGGGTGGGAGGGGAAAGGCAGTTTTCTCTCTGTCCTTCCTTTCACCCTTGAACTGGGACTTCTACAGCCTGTTAGGTGAAATGAAGAACTTTTTTTCCTTTTCTGTCCAGAAAGGCTTTTTAAAGAAAAAGGAGTGGTTGTTAAAGTATTCGGGAAGATTTTGCTGACAGTGCATAGAGTTGTCTTTGCACATGTGGGGAGCAGGGGGAGTCAGCCATTTGACATTTCTGTTCATCCAGTACACTCCAGGATTCTGATTATTTACAATATTTTTGAGCTATTTGAATTACTTCAATGCTTAGAGTATTCAATTTTAAGGACTTGGACTTTCCTCTTTTTTTTTATTTATGTCCTGATTGAAGTTTTGTGCTAACAGGGATGGGTTGGGGTCAGAAGGAGGTAAATAGCAGTCAGTGGGTTTTTTATCCAGAGCCCTTTTATCTATGATTGGAAGAGTTTGATTTTTTTTTATTTTTACACAAGGCTTTGTAACTCATATGGAAATTGCTGYTAGCTCTTTCACATCAACGTCAAGCTTGCTTATGCTAATGAAAATAGTTTTCCAGGGCTTCAGTGGACTTTCGGAGCAGGGAGGAGGACACGTTTCCACTAGTAACTGTGCAACTGGGCAATTGGCTTCTTTGACATTAACTCCCTGAGTATGATGAATTGCAGCCAGTTTCCTCTACCACCAGGTAATCTCCACTGTAACATTTTGTAGTGACTTTTGTAGTCAAAACCAATTTGTAAGGCAGTGGAAGCACTGTTCTTGCATCCTAACCTAATCAATAATACAACTTGCACCCTTGAGATGGGCTTCATTGAAAATCTAGGAATATGGACATTGCCCAGCTTTCTGTGATTTTTGCCCCGAGTTGATTAACCAAATCTTTGAGCATTGTAATTTTTAGATCTGTGATCTCAATAGGGTAAATAGGTTTGCAATCTATGACTTAAAAAAGGGCCTTCAACCAAAGAAACCTAGTCTGGGACCTTAACGCCACGGCTCTTTGGCTTTGAGCACGCCGCTGTCGCCTCTGCCAGTTGCCCCATGAACTTGGGGGGAGCAGTTTTTCCCTCTGCTTGTCCTTCTGCCAAATATCTGTGTTTGCAGTATATGTGGGGACTGCAGGCAGAACACCTCCACCAGCGGTGCTCCAGTCCTGCCTGGAACTGATGCAGTGTGGATGTTAATAGCTCTTCCTCAGGAAGGCTTTGCTTGTCCTGCCGCGTAACCTGCTCCTCCTTCCCACTTGCTGCTCCTTCCTTAACACCAAGATCTTGTGCGTGATGGCATTTATTTGTCTTTCAATGAACTCAGAGCGGTTTAAATATACATCAGAGGGGTGGGAGTGTTTTCTTCTGGCCTTGGTCCGCGTTGCAGGAGGGGTGCTCCCCGCTCCCGTCCCCGCGCTCCTCGGCAGGGCTGTGGCTCCCTCTGCGGACCGCAGCGGCGAAGTGCGGGGTCCCTGCCCGGAGCACGCCTCGCCCCGCGGCTCCAGACAGAACCTTCCAGCCCTCTGCTTTCTTTCGTATTTTGGCGGGGAGGGTGTTTCTTCTTTTTTTTTTTTTCTTCTTTTCTTTTA
>JAYKAV010003077.1:1022601-1075355 GCA_035582835.1 Phoebastria nigripes
CCCCCCAATTCCCTTTGGCAAAGTATGCTCATTTAGGGAAGGGTTTTGGTTTTGTTTGGTTTTCAGTGGCATTGCAGGAATGCTGCAAGTAGCAGATTCCAGTTTTGAACAGACAGACATTAACTCGTCTCCCCTGGCTGCCTCCTGCTACCTGAACAAGCAAAAGAAAAAGCAAACATACAAATGGCAGTTACAGGATCAGTTGACAGGGAATCAGAGTTCCAAGATAGCCCAGGTTTATTCTTTTATCTCACCAAAGTAGGAGAAAGATACTGCAGCTCTTGGTGTGGTGTTTATCGGCATTGCTTGTGCAGAGCAGCTGTTTGACTCCATGCGTTGAAATCGGTGAGAATCTGAAAACATTCAGAGCCTTCACACAGGTCTGATTGCAGGATTGGCACTGAAAGTGTAAATATTTATTGACAGGCAAGAGGCTGAAGGTGTGACTTGCTAAGAGTCAAACATGCTTTACATTGCTATTTGAAAATAGAAAATCTGCGAGAGAAAAGCAGACCTGTGGAACTGCCTCTCCCCCTTTTCTGCTGGCTGCTCAGGCTGAGTTTGGTTGTAACTGGCTCGGGGCGAGTGATGAATCCTTCTCCCACTTCCAGTAAGACTTTAGTTCACACTGAATTTGTTGAAATTTTTGAGATAGTGATAGGAGCCCTTCTTGGAGAACCAGAACCAACATTTCTAAAGGTGTTGCTTGCCGGCTTCTTCCTTTGGGCACTAACTCGCATGGCCAATAATGGGAGTGTAAATGTCAATACTGTTAATTGCTTTCCTGTTCCTGGAAGAGGAAAAGAATGGAGGAAAGGTTTTGTGTTGGAAGATCTGCATGGTCTGGTGTGAGTGACAGCCTGTCTCAGCACCCTGAGGGGTCCTGCCAGGAAATGACAGAAATCAAGGAGCAGGGAAGTCCCGGGAAGCCGGCAGAGCCCTGCAAGCTGTTGGGGTCCCCCTGCTCCTCCTCTGAAGCTCGTGAGAGCTTTGGCTATTAAGACCTATTTGCAGAAGAGCAAGTGAATTTGCAGAGGGAATGTGATCACATTAAGCATCTTCACAATCATCTCTGGGTGTTATCGTACGTGGCCAAAGCTTACAAAAGCAACACTAGCTCCCCGTTGTCACCACCTCAAATACCAGCTTTCAGAGTGACTAGCTGAAATGTGGGACTGCAATTTTATTGGGTCCTATACTGTGAAATATTACAGTTTTTGCTGTCTTTACAATGCCATAGCAAATTAGTAGCAGGAGAACTGACAAACTGTATTTTGCCTGTGATCAGCCTTACTAATTCAGCCGTGATTATTTTTTAATGGTCTGAGAAGTGYAGAAACATTTCAATGTGGCTGGATGGGAGTGGTGGATATCGCTAATTATAACATGTACATTATAAATACAGGTAAAGTTGAAGGTTAAAAATGATGTGTCTTTTCTAGTGGAGTAACTACTTTATATGGAGTGTAGTAAGAGATGTATACTAATGGTTTTATCTTTTTTTGCAAGCATTTAGAGAAATGCCATAAAGTTGGTAAAGGGCATGTCTCTYTTTAGTAAACCTGCTATAACTATGGCAACTAAAGAATAGCTGTTTCACATCTTTCTCTGCCATTCCCCCTTTACTGATAAGGAGCAGAGTCCTGACACACATCCAGCACAGCCTGGCTTTCTACAGACTTTGGCCTTCTGGTTGGATTCTCTGGTGTCTAATAAGGAATAAGCTTATGCTGCAATCTGTCTTACCGTGGATACAATTTATGCTTTTCTCCTCTATCTTGATGCTTCCTTTCAGGATTCAGTAGTCATCTAGTAGCCGAGATTACTACTCATCAGTCAAATCTGGTTGCAATTAATTTTATAATGCAAAATCAACATAACTTGCATTAAATTTGATGGGGTAGGTGAGCTGAAAACCTGGAGATTGACAGTTAATTTGTTAGGCTGAGCTTTTCATTTCAGCCTGTTGAAATGGAGGTCTTCCGGGTAGACTGATAGGCTTAAATTGTGTCAGTACTTAATTTTACTACCTTGAGGACAGGACACCAAAGGGTTGATTCTACTTCTGGAAGTGCTGCGGTTTCCGTGCAGTGTGTCGATGACCTGCTAGCTGGACTTCAGCTRGGTCACTGCATCCTGACGGATTTGCATTGCATCTCGGCTCTCCGTTGAAGCGCAGTGGTCACTCCAGTCCTGTTCTGGGGCAAGAAAAGGAGTACCAGTGGCTTTTGGCTGCCTGTGGGCCCCTCGAGCTCCCAGGTGTGTTAGAGGGCCATGGGGCTGCCCTGTTTAATGCTCGGTTACGTGCCCAGGAGCGAGATGGATGGTGGAGTACTCTGCCCTGGGCACAGAGATGATGTAAAGCTCTTATACCCACCCTCCGGTTGCTTTCCCTGGGCCAGGAATATTAAGACAACCGTTTCCATCCATTTTTAAGATGCCTGAGTGCACTAAAAGGCTCTTCGTATAACTGAGAATTGTGGTGTATTACACCGCTGAGCAGGCAAGCGAGTCGTGCTCCGGAGACATCTGTGTTTTATTGATAAAGATTGAAGTGCAAATGGTGCTTTGCTATCCCTCTTGCTTCAAGGCAGTATCATGAGCTATCTTAATATTGAAATATCTTGTTATTTTACTACTTTGAACTCAAGGGTGAGCACAAGACAAAAGACTCAAAAGGGAAACTCAGACAGTAATGTGTTTACGTGAAAAGTGGATTTTAAAGCTTTGAAAGGGTTGTAATGCTCTTCTACCTTGAGATGCTAATGCTGAAACTTGAAACATAGCACAGGATCGTTAGCAATTAAATGCGGCGGTGTACTCCTTTACATCTTGTACAGCTCTTGCAAATCAAAAGGGAGATGTACACACATCTAATAAAATAATGATTTTGAAAGCAGAGTTCCAAAGCCCTGTTTGCAATTCACAGACAGCATCTTCATGCCTGGCATGTTTGTATAAGGTTTTAGAATAAAATTAATTGCCCCGGGCTTTGGACTTGTAAAGGATTGACTTTTGTTCTTTACCTGTGTGTTGTTGGTACTTTGCCTTTCTATGCCTCTATTCCAGCAGCTTTTGTGCTGTAGTGTTCCAAGATTTTAACTTAATTAATTTTATTTTCTGTCTTTGAATTGCTTATGCCATTCTTTTGGTGGCAAAAATTATGTGTAAATAGATAAATATACAGATAACTTCTTCAAGAAGTTAATTACATATTTTAAGTAGCATATACAAGATTACATATGTAAATACGTATGTCCAACRAAGAAAGCATTTTAGTAATAAAGTAGAAATACTTCTGAATGCTGTCTTTAGAAGCCAATAGCTGAGCAGAAGTGCATTGGAAATGAATTTTTGGTGAATGTGTTTATTCCAGTTATGAGTTTTACTATTTTTGACACCTGTTTTATGTTTATTTTGCTAAAACAAAATAGTGTGTGCATGTATATGTGCACATATGTATGTTTATTATGCACATGATGTATTTGTTACAGAAACTGTAATGTAAACATACAAAAGTTCACATTACTTTAAATACTGAGCTTAACTGTCAACCACAAAACATATTTGCAAACTCTTTCAACATGTGTAACATATACAATCCTAATTAGAAACATTACAATAGCAGAGATGCCCATATGTTAGTGGTAATTACGTTGAAAGAGTTTGTCTTGTGGCTCAGAGTTAAGTTTGGAACATGCAATGTGAACTGTCACATGTTAGGATTTTGTAACRTGCCTTTAAAACGTATATACGAATAATTTGCCATGCCCATATTGCGTTAGATTAATTAAAGATGAGGGTTTTTAATGTGGTGGTCATTTGATAGGAGGGGAGGTAGTGTTTAATGTATATTCCTAACAAAGTTATTGAAGCATTGTCTTGAAAAAGGCAGTGTTGCATATTTGTATATGCATTGGGCCTTTTATATATGCTATCTTTAGGAAATCTGGAGAAAACGTATGTAGGTATGTCATACTACAAGGCACACATGAGAAAATTCTGTCCATGGCAAGCTACAGTCATTTTAGAGCATGAGCTGTAGCGTGTATCCCTCTGGTGCACGTATAAATGGATATTTATGGAAAGCATAATTTCCAACAGAATAATTAGAAGTAAATTTATGAATGGGTCAGGGCTCTTCGTTGAAAGAATGCTTTAAAATAATTAGTTATTTCTTTAGCACAGTTGTGACCAGCTTGCGTTGTACTTTGTGAGTTTAAATATGCTTACAACAGGATGCAAGCCTAGCAGAAAATGTGTATATTTAGTTTTCCATTATATATGGGCAAATAATAATAACTATGAAGATAAAGGCAGTGGCTACAGCAGTAGATAATGTGTTTTTGTGATAAGTACAACTAGGTTTACAATTTGTTCTGCCTTATATCTCAAACATGTCCTGTGGTTTCCATATCCTTCAAATCAGTGTGAAACGGAAGCAAGTTGTGCTCGAAAAAGAGATGAGCAATTTGTAACACCGAAGTGATGTTTTAGGTGAAATAATGTAGAACGTATTTGTATGCTATGAATAAACAGTCTTTTATTAATAGCACAAAAAAATGTAGCACTTTACATGTGGGATGTGTTAATCTAGAAGTGTTCAATTCATAGGTTTAGCATCTTAAATAAGATGGTATACTGTTTTACTGCTGGCAAACACTAAGATGTTGCTTTAGTGTGTCAGTGCAGAAAGATCTCCATTTTGATTCATTAGGGTTTATTTCTGGAAAACTTTATATAGTGGCATTTCACAACAGACTGAAATGGAAATATGGAGAATCTATAGGAAAGTCCGTCTCGTTTTGTTTTTTAGGAAACAAGAATTTTGTGTGAATATACAAATCATGATCAAAAGAAATGGATGTTGTGAGTGAACCTGGTGTCACAGGCATTTTGTTACAGATTCGTATTTACTAACAGTCCTAAGTTGTAACTTCTCATTTTAATAAAGGTCCTTTATTCCTACTCACTGTAGAGATCAGAGTGTAAAGTTCAGAGAAAGTTTCTGTAGTGGTTGGTTACGAAACCCATTTCTCGTAACTCGTGGACTTGTGCTCAAGGGCAATGCTATTGATATTGTGAATTTATAAAGTCAAAATCTCGGCTGACCTTTGGTCTTGGCATATTTATTTATTTATTTCTGCTTTGGTCTCTGAAGGTTAGTCATTTGCGGTGATGTGAGAAGGAAAAGAATATAGGGATAAGAAGAACAGTGTTTTAATCCTTTCCATGTTGTTGTGGGAGTGACTTCTAACTTAATATCTGTTTCCGTTATTGACCCCATTTTGGGGATAAATTGAATGTGTGCATTTCATTGATTGTGCAAATACTCATCCATTTTGGGAAGAGTATCCCTGCGAAGTATCGTGGGTCAGTCCTCGGTGAAGTAGAGAATTACTTGCTTTGAAATCAGTGGGACGAGGCCAGTTTGTACCTGACAGTGTTCTTCCAAACCAAGCATATAAAAACATTTCTGATGGTGTGGTGTGGGTTTGGGTTTTTTTGCGTCAGCCACATCCTTCATCAGTAAGTAATACCTCGTATGATACGAGTAAGGGTTCCCTTTATGTATGCCAGTGTATTGAAACAACCGTTTGCAATTTCATGTGGCAGAGGATGGAGCCCAGGTACGTGTAGGAGAAAACCCTGTTGAGTAACACAGCTGCTGTGATGCAGTTTAACTTTTTTAACTTAACGTATTCATGGTTCCAGAATAATTTCTATAGCATGGCTCCCTGCATACATCTGCAGAGTAACTGCTGGCCAACCGTGGTGCCCAGCGGCTTGGTTCAGTTAGCCGTGTTTTAGGACTATAAAGAGTGTGGCTGGTCCCTCCGTAGCAATAGGTGCGAGTCAGAGCAATGCCGTTGTGGTTTAGTACAAGGCTCCTGCCACCTCCTACTTTGGTGGAGTGTTTTTATGAGCAGAAATTTATTTCTTTTCAGGGCATGCTTCTCATACAGGAAGTGGTCTGAGAGCTTTTTTCATCCTACCAACCGTGTCGTAGTTTGGAGAGGATATTGCTCAAACTGTCCACTCATTATGGTAACAGATGCCAGCAAATACTGGTCCGTTTGCAGTGACTACTGTTTTTTTTTTTCCCTCTTACAAAGAAATGCCACATTTGTGCGTTTTGCTCTCCCCGCCGCCCCGGCTGCTCTCCCAACAGGTGTCAGCGTAAGGCAGCGATGGTAAAACACACTGGGAGACAAAATGGCATGAAGCAAGTTCTCAACTCAGTGGCCTGAATGTGTCTCACAGGCAGAAATCAGGAAACTCCAGGGGGATCGTCCCTAGATAAAGATAATACTTTGCATGTACTTACCTCTATAAATCCCAGCGTACCTACTCCCCTCCTCCCGACTGTTCCCTGGAGTCACTTGCAGAAGGATAACGCATTTCTGCAGTGTATCAGCAGTGCTGCTGGAGGCTTGGAGTTAGTTTGGCTCCAGGAGGCTCATTGTTTCGGGACAATGACTGGGCGCAGGCGCGGCGCTGGGGGAGCAGCAGAGAGCAAGGGCTGACTGCTTCCTTGCAGCCCCCTCGGCTTTGCGAGCAATTAAAAATGTTAAAAATAGACAGCAGTGATTCCAGCCCTGCCCATGGGGGGATGAAAGCATGCCTTGTTTGTGTGCCAGCCAGATGCTGGTGCATCGGATTACATCTCCGCACAGATCCTTATCCCTGTGTCCGTGTGAATCCTAACAAACGCTTTTGGATGTGTCTCAGCAACTCCCTGCAGGAGTGATCCGTCACTCGCCGGCCCCTCTGCGGGGCTGCGCTGATGGTAAACGCTGGGGGTTTAGTTCTGGACGCTTGGAGTGATGGAGACCCTGTGATTCCCTGTTGCCCTTTGCTTTACATACCTAATATTTTGAGATTATCCTCTTGTGTAGCGCAGCTTTACTTAAAGACACCAACAGTTGAAGTTTCTCTCTCATTAATATGTACTGTAAGAGTGTCTGATCTACTTCAGACAATGCAGTCATTTTGTTTGGCCTGGTGACGATTTCAAGCAAAATACCGTTTTCCTGTTCCTCTCGTCCTTTTTGCTTGTTTTCCCAGTACAAAACGTCTCTCTGTGAGCCTTGAAAAGAAGAAGAGATGTATTTTTCCCCTGGTGAAAGCTTTTTGTCCTAGAACCATCAACTACCCGGGAACCACAAATCAGAGCTGTCTCTGCTGGGCTCTGGGTCCTTATGTTAATAGTGCATCAGTCCCTTCCTTTCTCTCTCTGGCTCAAGCAGCATCAGATGCATGCTTTTGCCAAATACTCTTACAACCCTGGATCACTGGCTTGTTTAGCAACACTGTTGCAGGCTTTGAGAGAGGATGGAGTGATGCCACAAGGCAAACAGCCCTCCGGTCCTCCTTCCTTCGTGTGAGAGAGGAGAAACTCGTGCAGAAATTCTCACAGGCACAATGTATACACTATGTTTGCAGCCAAGTTTCTGTAGTGTTTGTTCTGGAGATTTGCGAGCTTTGCAGAGCAAAAGCAATGCCTCGAGTTTATACAGTACACAGCACGAAGGGGATCTAAAGCAAAGTGAAATCTCAGCGACGCAGATAGTCACAGGTCCTTCCGACAGGCTTTGGATGTGAAACCCCGGTCCTGTCAAGGCAGATGGGCATTTCATTGCAACTTCACAGGGCAAAAACTCCAACAGGAATTTGTTCAGGGTGGAGTTACCCCGACAGTGCAGATGTTTGAAATACAACCAAAAGTGTGGCTGTGGTGGGAGTCTGGATGAAGTGGAGCAGCACCCAAAGCTGCTGAGGACAGCAAGTTTCTCTGAACACGAGCATGAATAAATTCCTCTCACCTCTTGGGCCCCCTCATGCTTTCTCTTCCACTGTTCCTTTCCTAAGCCACGTTCCAGGAACTGGGGTATTTTTTCATTTGGTAGCCCCCTTCCCCAGTGTGGCTGCAGTAGCTTCCCCATGGCAGTGCTGTGCGGATGGCTCTGCACGGTCAGGGGGTACAGGGAGCTGCTGCTGTGCCAGGAAACCAGAGGACCTCACCACTGCCTGAGCACCGTGCTCCTGCTCTTACTGTTACAAGATGAAAAGTTGAAAGAGGGAACAGAGAGGATTTGTTTGGGGATTTTTTTTTTTTTTTTTTTCTTTTTTTTGCAAGCCACTTGTTTCTATTTACAAGCTCTACCAATATTTTAATTAGGGTAATTACCCTTGACCAGGTAAGTGTAATGGCCTGCTGCCTCTCTAATGGCTTTTCCTCTGTGATTTTCCTGCTTGGCTTTGGGATGGCATGGTGAGAGCTGGGAGGGGAACAGCAAGAGGTTGGAGCTGGGAGGAGAGAAGAAACTGCTGTATTCAAAGCATAAGGTCTGCAGAGGTTGTTGCATCCTGCTCAGGACTGCCAGAGCATTCAAATCATTAAGGAAGCTAATTTATTGCCTTTTTTTCCCCCTTAATTTTTTTTTTCTTTTTTTTTTTCTTCACAGAAACAGTCTCTGTTCATCAGAGACACTGTTTTCATTTGGGAATACGCATGGACTGTCTGGGCATGGTTGCCCCATTGGGAAGTTTCCACTCGCTATAAAATAATAGGTGAAATTTTGTTAAGGGACTGGTGGGAACTTGTGATGAGACCCTTTGAAAGAGGCTCCAGGAGGAGCAGTTCTCTGTCTGAAAATGTTTCCAGTTTGGGATGGGGTGTGCGTGAAGTAGGGAGCCCAGAAAACAAAGACAGCAAAATCAATAGCCGCATTTGTAAAACATGAGCCAGTAACTTTGTGGTAAGATAATGTTCTGGGGTTTTTTATTCAGATTTTCACAGTTTTATTAAGGGATCAAGTGGTTGAAATACAAAATACATATTTTCTGGTTTTTATGTTTTACTTACAGAGTTTTTCCTGCAGTACACGTTCTCATATTTTACTGATGTGTGATCAAGACTTGTCTCYGCGTTCGGCTGATCAATAACCAAGCAAATCTCCTGGCTAGGTGAAGCCTGTCTCACACAGGTGCTGATAAATAATCACAAATTGCAGGTGTTTTATGCTTTGTGTTGGAGGAGCACTTAGCACAGCACTGTTCTGCTCAGCGGCTGCTGCTGTAACACGAGTAAAAGATTTTAGTAATTTGGCACTTGGGTTATTAATTCTGGTGGGAATGCAGCGCTTACGTTTGCTCTCTGGAAGCAGCAGCATGTGTGAAGTGCGCAGGGCAGGGGTCACGCCGGCTGCGATATTGCGATCAGTGTCTCGGGGTGATCTGGGGAAGCCACTTCATCTTACAGCGCTGCTTTTTCCCCGTCTGAAAGAAAAGCAATAATGAGATTTCCTTCCCGTGGAAAGCGTCCTAAGAACTACTCAGGAGGAGCGGCAGGTGTAAGTACGTATAATGCCTATTTTAGCGTGGCCTGATGCTGGTGGAGCCCTGCACTGCTCTCAGAAGCTCCCTTCAGCCTTTGTGTTTGGGGATCTGTTTCCTGACTGCATTAAAGCAATTAGTGGATACAGGGAATATTGCGGGGTGTGTATAAATAATGTGGAGGGAATATCACGGAAGCATATTACCCAGCTTCAGGTCTGCCATCCCTCCTGAGCAGGCTAAGTGCTGAGCAATTTCAAGCTGTATAAATCGTTTCTGGGGCTTTATGCTGCTGGAGGGAAGATACCCCCAAAACATACCTTTGGAAACCCAGGGTGGAAGACCGCAGACGACCAGCTCTGATTGTAACCGCAGAGGGAATTGTGAGCAGCAGTGTTCAATTTATAGTATTATCTCACATTTTCATTTCTAAACCCCGTTAAAGCCCTAACAGTTTTCCTGGAAACAGCCTTTAAAGTTCTCACTTGATTATTTTTTACCTCCTAAGATGCTCTTTCTCTCAAACATGTGGTGCTAACCATGGTGAGAAATTTGGAACAGATGAAAATATCTGTGTATTATCATTTTTTTACAGTAACTGTGTCTGTAATCTGTGCTGTGGACGTTTCCAGAAATTGTGTTGCCGCATTGCAGAGTTTTAGAAAGCTCTGCTGAGATTAAATGTTTACAAAGAAATATTTTTAATCTTTGGTGAAAGCGGTGGATTATTTTGGTTAGGTGGTAATATAACTGATGATAAATTAACAGTATGGGGAGGACTTAAGAATTACATCCTCTGAACTTCAGATTTCAGAGATGACAAATCTGGGTTCTGCCTCATTCATAGATTTGGCAAATCGAATTTATCTAAAGAGCGTGAACTCTATTTTTTTGAAATTTTCCTGTACTGAATACCTTCAAAATAAAGAAAAATGCTCTTCATATACCTTCATTAGCATGCAGTATGCCATGACAGATTTATGAAAGACGTCTCACTGCTAGAGTACCCTGGTGCTTTGTACCATTTGGTAAATAGCATGATGATGTGCTGGGCACTCAGGTTTCATCCTGGGTCCCATTCATCATCTTGCTATGTGGCTCCAAACAGACTATTTCACTCCTTTGTCTCAGTTTACCTGTGTGTAAAATGCTGGTACCATCTCCTGCTGCTATTGTGAAACGTAATTAAGTTAATGCTTGAAAATACTGTTTATTTTCAACAGCTACAGCTGTTACTTGCTAAGGTTTTAAAGTGTGCAAGGAAAAAAATTCTTCTTGGTCCACTTCTGTTTGGGGTTTATTTTTGGTTTCTGCCTTTTTCCATTCTTTTTTTGTCTCCTTCTATAGCTGTTGCAAGAAAGTCAGGAGAATGTGACATTCAGTGAGTGACACCGGAGCCGGTGGAGGCAGGGAGGGGCTGAAGCCTTCAAGCGTAACCAGTGATGCTGGAGATCATTAACACTGCTATTTATAACTGTAAAAACTAGGTTTCAAGGGGAAACATCTAGGCTTAGCGTGGCTAATTATACAGCTGTTAACTAATCTAACAGTGATCCTAATTCCACCAAACCTTCGCATTGACATTTTATGGCATTGTGTGAAGCAAGCTAATATAGCACAGAGCCTGTCAGGTGGAGACGGGCTCAGCTTCCCTGSTCTGCCGGCTGCCTGTCTTCCTCTGCAAATGCAGGGTGAGCGGCAAGGGACAGCTAACACCTCCCGCTGCAAATGGTCTCCATCTTAAATACAGCCTCTTCAGAAAGGATAAGGGCACCTGGACTGGAGGTTTTAAGGAAATCTCCAGTTACTACTAAAGTCAAAATGCAGGGGTTACTGGAGGATTTGACAGCTACCGAATCCTCAGAATGACTCTAGATACACATACAATGTTTGCATTATTAACTTAATGTCTTTGCACTTCGGTGGTGTTTTCTATAGAAGTATTGTCTCAAGCTCTATCTGCGTAAATTTAATGGTAAAATCAAAGTCGTTTTTTCCATTTAAAAGCATAAAATAGAAAGTGATCTCACTGAAAAAGTCTGATCGGTAAAAGGATCAAATGGATTAATCAAAAGTGTGCGATACACTTTCCTGTCATCTCCCCTGCTCCTTTGTTGAGTCCCTTCTATATTTTTGAAGTTTGAAATCACTGAAGCGTGACCTATTTTCTTGTTTATATTGTCTGTTTGCATTTCCCAGCGTCTGCAGGTAAGAGATGCTTGAAGGGTTGTCCCTCAGGCACCACTGCCTCCTTGCTCCACCGAGAGGCTCCTGAGTAGGCAAATGGGGGCCGAAAGGCCCCGAGTGCATTGAATTATTGTCAGAGAGCTGGTTCTGTACGTGTTGACCTTATAACATTTATAGCTTCAAGGTGAACGCAAAGCAGCAAAGCCTTCAGAAGTCAGGTTTCCATTTGGGACTGGGAACAGGGGAGTTCACTTTCTGCACTTGCTGGTTTTACTGTTGTTAGTTTTCACGTGTTAACAATTACATTTAGTTTCTCTTTTCTCCAGTATTATTTGATCCTCACTGAGGACAAGAGGAGCTGGCCCAATGGGAGGGAAGAATAGTCTGGGCCAGGGTATGGCATATGTGTGAAAAACTTTTCATGTTTGCTTGCTCGAGTTCGTGAGTCTGGAGCAAATTGCCTTGCTGAGAGTCTTCTGAAAATGTCTTGTATTTTGGATGTACAGATTTTTTTTTATTATTATTTTTTACTTTTTTAAAGAAAATGAATTCCGTGAAGCACTTGTCATCTCCCCATCTTTGATGGTTTTGCTGTTTTGTTACATTGGTTTCCATTCATTCTGCAGGGATTCATTGTCTTCAGTCCATCTGCCAACTGCTCTGCAATCACTGCCCAACAAAAGTACTCATTTGTCTCTCTTCTTTCCCCTCACCCTTCATCTCAGCCTCCAGAGCTTCCACAAATCAAAGGAAATCTATAGTTTTATTTTTAAATTCGGTGCTTATTAAGTAAAAGGGATAGTGTAATGTCATTATGGATGGCATCCTTTAATACTGCAAAGCAGCAGCTGTTGTTAACCTTCTTTGTTCACAGAGCCCCTGGTTGCTTGCAGGCTGCTGGGCAAACAGAATAGCTGTTAGCTACGTCTTGACTTCTTCACTCAAAGAAAGCAGAAGCCGCCCTTAAGCAGCACAAAGGATTTAAGTGTCCAATGCATGTTAGTTGGTATTTTGGGAATAAATACAGACCGTCTTGCTAGATGTGCACCACATTGATCTGAATTTGGGTCTGCTCGTTATATTATGGAATGGAGCTGTTACTCAACTGCTGTTTTTATCTGCAGTATATCTGCAGATGATAACGAGTGACAGTCTGCTCATGTCAAAATGGTGAATGCTGCCTCTCCTTTCCTTGATTCCTGGTGTGCGTAGTTAGAGGAGACGACCAGAGGATGTGGAAGGAAGAGGAGAAGGTACCTCACGCTTGTATTCTGTCAGATCACACAGGGAAAAGAGACGGTCTGTGCTTTTATTTTCTTTTCCTAGTATTGCCAAAATACATGTGATACCCTCTTTGCTGGAGTAGGTTTTTTGCAAGCCATTATATACTGTGCAGCTGCTTGGGTTTTCAGGTACCTTGCTTTGCTCCCTTGTGTATGCATTCATAGGAGCTAGAAACAATCTATTTGACTAGTTTACTCTTTTTCCGCCCTGCAATATTTCCTTCATCCCCTTATGTACTTCTCCACCTATAGACTTGTGTTTCCATAAGTGCACAGTGAGACATAATTCTGCTTTCTGAACTCTGGGTCTTGACTTGTTTTCACGTGTTCCCTATCATAGCCTTCCTCATCAGCAGGTGTCATTGCAACCTCATGACTATGCTTCTATTCCCTGATTGTTTGAGCCCCAATCCACAATCATTTCGAGTCAGTCRTCCAAATCTTCTAGGGAATATGTTACAGTTTTCCCAGAGGAAAAGTACTCACAAGAAAATTTGAATGGCACAGATTTTGCACAATGCAGAGCTTCAGCAAGTAAATCCCCATGCCCTGTTCTGGTCCGTTGGGAGCCACGGCTCAAGCTGCTGGAGGGGAGGTATACGTTAACTTACTTTCCTAATGCAAACAGGAGTCAGAGAGATCTCCCTCATATTCTTCCTATAGGGCATGCTGAGCTAATGAAACTGATACATCTGGCTTCATCCTGCTTTTCTAGACCGTATATCTTCTTTAGGAGATCCAACTGCTTATACTGGGAAGAGCAGTCTTGTATCTTCATCTGCTCCCCATGCGTGACGGCGGGGAGTGCAAGGACCAGAAATCAGGCTCTGAGCAACACTGGGCCCTAAAGGTGCTTATTCCCTTTTTGCTGTAAATGGAAACCAAAATCATGATTCACCAACTATTCGTAGAGACCATTTAGACAATGTGAAAACTGTGATTGAAGATCCATTAATTTGAAAGCTTGTATGTGTATTCTGTTTTTTTCATTCTGCAGCTGTGTCCTGGGATGTCGGGGGAGTAACCTGAGCCAGGTTAATAGGAATCTCCCACTGCCTGAAATAATGCTTTGCTTTTCCGTAGAGTTGCTCTCTGAGCATTTCGGAGCACAGTGCAAGCATTAATGGTCAAAGCAGTCAGACAATTGAATAAAATTGAATAAAAGCAGGGTCTTAAAGCTAGGGAAACTTAGGCTTGACCATGACAAATGAGTTTCTTGAATCCCAGTCTGTTTTCTGCTAGAGTAGCTTTGCTCAACCTGAAGTCTCTAAGACGACAAAGGGGCTCCACAAAACAACGGTTAAAAAACGAAGTACAAACACCCCCTTCCCTGTGCACTCAGACACGTTCCTGAAGAAGTGTAGCTATGTGTCTTTGCTTGCTGCCGGTGCCTAATTAAAATATATGAAATTATAAGACTAAGGTTGCTGTTTTGTAAAACAATATGGTTCTGTTTAAAGAAGCAATAGGTGCTCCAGTAGCAGCCTTTTCTTCCCAGCTGGGGGTGAAAAATAAACTATAATATGGATTAGGATTTTTTTTTTTCCCCTGCCAAAACAGTTTGGTCCTTCAGTGGAAAAAAGGTGGAAAAACATTGACCTAGATCGTCTTTCCTACTTGGCTAAAACTCAGCAGTGCATAATTGTATAAAAATAAGAGCTAAAGGGAGGAAATGATACCAGAAAAGGCTTTTGTTTTCTTTAATTTAGCTTTAAGGTTAGTGTCCAGTAATTCACCTTGCTTCTTTTTTTGTTCAACAGTAGTCTGCAGTCCTGCTGGATAACCTGTAAGAGGACTCGTTGCTGCTTTGTTAATTTAAAGGGAGCTGTAATTCAGTAATTTTCATACTGGACTTCACCACAGATAACTGGTAGAATTCATTTTACTTCTTGGCTGGTTTAATACAATATGTGCTGTGGATCAAGTGTGTAGACGTGCCCAAAATATGTTGCCCTTAACAAAGAGCCTGATTATCGAAACCCAATTACTTTATGAATTTGTACGAAGTTGTGTGACGTGCRGCCCCAGCTTACACATACTGCAGTTTCTCTTTCTTGTCTTTTCCTTGGAAAATGTGACCGGCGAGTGGTAATACTGTTGAATGCTGCTTTTATTAGCAGCAGCTTATGTGGGGATGTTACCCCGTCACTTTGGGTCATCTCTCCCATGTGCTTTGCAACAGTGTTGAAGCCAATGAATAAAAACATTCAGGGGGGAACAAGAGTCATTTGTAAGGAGCTATTTGCCTGCCTGCTTTTCAAGGCTGGGTGACTGAAGAAGACTCTAATGCCAGTAGCGATGTTGAAACACATCAGTCCTTTTTCTGAATTCCTTTTTTCTGGGTCTAAATGTGTTCTGTTATGGAAAAAGAATAGACAGCAAAGCTTGCCGTTGCATTGACTGTCCTGGGTAGGAGATAGGAACTACTAAGGGTCTTTTTTTAATATCCATCAGAAAATAGTGCACAAGAATAAAACCTACAACTGAAGAGTTGGTATTTGCTTTGCTACAATAAAAAAGTAGTTTAGTTTCTTGGCACAGAGTTTGTGAAGGTGTGGAGGAGTACAGTCTGAAGGACTGCAGCTTTCAAGGCTTCTGCACTTGCAGAAACAGTACATAGGAGAAGCAAAGCTCGAAAGATATTTTAAAAGTTGTAGTTATTGTAGGGTCTAGCTTATCCAGCAGCACGGCTCGCCAAGGATGGGAAAAATCATGTTTCCATTTCTTACTTTCAGTGACAGATATTTGAGTCCTAGCACTGAGCGTTTTGGGGTCATGCCCTCAGAGGATGGTGTAGCTGTTTGCTTAGTAGCTTATTATTTGTGTACTGTACTTTGTGTCTTGTCTAAATGGCGTTGAGGAGATGGCATGGAGGAGCGTGCTCTTTGGGAGACCAAAACCAGGAGAGAGGACACTGTCTGTCCCACTCTCCTGTCTGCAAGCATGCGTTGGCAGGGGGGGACGACCAGGTTGGAGACCCAGGTAAATTAATTTCTCTCTGCAGGGGCTTGCAAACCAGTTTTTCCAAGAAATGTGGCCTAGACATCCCCTTAGTCAGGAGTGATCTCAGTCTTCTCTGTCAATGCTGTTTAAATTTCAATGAATAGTTAAACATGAATTGGAGCATGGGAGTAGGATTTGGGTCTACCCGGCCGTCACACAGCAGGTTGTGCATCAGCAGGGGGGAAAAATCCTGCCTACAGCCCCTGTTACCTGGCAACATGGAGTGTGATATTGGGATCAATAGACAATTACTTGAACCTACAAACACTCGGTTGTCCTCAGCATAGCTCTGACTTCTAGTACAGAGCTCAGTTGCACTGCGACAGCTGCCAGGGAGAACATGCTCATAACCCTCCCCGGGGTGCTGCGGGCATCCCTGGGTGACGGCTGCGCGTGCAGCCACGTCCCGTGGGGCCCCGCACCGCCAATGACATCTGGAGGGGACCCCCGCGGTGAAATGGAGCCTTGTGAGCTACAGTTCAGAGCCGAAACAGCATTTCATAGCGGTGCGGGGGGACAGGCAGCGACTTACCGACTGCAGTCGAAACAGCTGAGTTTGCGCCTGTCCATACTTTCCCTGTTAACTCGGCAGCAAATGGCACAAAGTCCCCTTTTGACCGGTGTCAGTGATATTTGGTGTTGGCTTTCTCAAATGTGTGTCTCTGGAGTCGTTATTTAATTCTTTTTCCGTTCTACAACAGGGACCTCCTGGCAGTTCGGTGTCGGGCTATGCCCTGTATCTCAGCGGCATATTCTACATTGGCATAGAGACAGATCCTGATCTAATAATTCATATATTATTCAGTACCCTGAGGTTTAGGGATTAGCCAGGTTATGCAAAAACAATTTTTTTTTTTTTTTCCACAGACTGATTTGCATATTAACTTTCTTGTGCATTACTGATTCGGTTCTGGTGAACTTCATGCTGTTGCTAGGAGGGATAAGCTATGAGACACTGAAGAATTATTCAAAACGCCTGCAGACGCAGGAAGTTAATACTGCTCTGGTTTGTGTTTGGACAGCTGTCATGTAATTTAAAAAGACTAGGCACTCTAGAAACTCTAGAAGCTTTTCCTTCAAGAAAACTCTAGGTGAGTTTTCTTTTAAACTGTATTTTAAAGCCTGAACGGTACCTCTGGTTTTGAATGGCAAAATCCACCATCGCAACGGGAATTGCGGAGTTCCTATGGGACCTGCACCTGGAAGGGTGCTTTTAGCAGATCTTTCTCTGGAATAGAAATCCACTGGAAAAATTCCATTGTCTTATAAATAAGTGGGAATAGGAGTAATTGAGTCAGTGTGTAGAGGAAATGCGTTTCCTTTCCAGGCAAACTGTGACTTTATCTAGAAGCTTTCTTCTGTCTTCTTCAATTAATAGGAAAAGGCTTTGCTGCTTATAAGTATTGGTTACATTTGGTGCACAGCAAATTCTGCCTTTAAAGGGATTCTTGTAGTCAGCTGTCACCTAATTCCTTTATATCATGTTTATGTAAGAAGGACATGCTATTTTTAGAAACTTAATGTAGATATCAGTATGCTGGGAGATGAGATTGTGCTCGAAGAGAAGGATGTACCAGCAGATTCACTTCGCAGTATAAACAGGGCATTTTTGTGTGGTGTGTCCTGGGAATACCACAAGCGAAAGCACTACCCTAGGCAGGGCAGAGAATTTGTCCACCTGGTGCCTCTCTGACCCTCCAGACCCTTTAAACGTTTTTTTTGCACATATACAGCTGTTGGCATCCTACAGAAATTGCAAGATCCTGGTGCTCAAATTTACAAGAGTCCTTTTGTTTGGTTTTTTTTGTGGTTGTTTTTTTGTTTGGGTTTTTTTGTTTGTTTTTGTTTTGTTTTTTTCTTTTTTTGTTTTCTTTTTTTAAAAAAAAAGAAGAAATCGTAACAAATTTGGATTCTCTTTCTTTATGGATCTTGAACTCTTACTGTGCTCTCAGACTGTGTTTTAAACTTTTCTGCCGGGAGAGCTGAAACGTGCTTTCTGTTGTTGAAATGAGAACAAGCATTCTTGTATGCTCGCAGACTCCAGGAGCCTTCCTTGAAGAAAACCACTAAATATTTTCAGGTTTCAGACAAAGAGTGGGAATTACCATCTTGGGAACCGTCTGCTTATATAGTGTTCATGCATGAGCTACTTACAGTAGAGATACACCATTTTATTGTCTATGCGCGTGCTGCAGTATACCATCTCAGATGTGTCATCTTATTTATTTGGTAGTATATCTCTAAAGCATATTTTTATAGATAAGGCAGTACAGGACATCACAGGTGGTATGTACATAAATGTGTTTGGTCTGTGAACAAATACCTTCCAAATGCACTTGCATGCGTGTGTATGTAAGAACAAAGAAGCTCAGAAAATGTGTTTCATGATTTGGTATATCCCATTCTTTCCCTCCTCCCTCCCCTGCAGTTGTATAAGTACTTTTGATGGCAGCTGCTGGATTAGACCCAGAAGCTTAAAAGATTAAAGAAACCACTAAAAGCAGCTAGGAGGAAGTGAAGGATCCGTTTGTCTGAAGGTTTGTGTTTTCGTACTGCTGGTTGAGAAGAAAATTGCAAACAGGCTCTGCCCTGCAGCAGAGGACTCGCAGACATCTGGGCGTTGCAGAGGTGCAGTGTCTGGTCCAGCCACGCTCGCCGGGGCCTGCGGGCACAGGAGCGAAAGCTCAGCCTGTGCCTTGGGACTCGCTGTGTCACGTCCAGGGTGCTGTGGGATGACAGTGACGGTCCCTGTCCTCGTCCCTCCTTGCTGTTGGAGCCCGCAAGCTCATTTAGTGCTCTGCAACATAGATGTGGAAATCGTTGGCTGTCCGTGGCTTCTTACTGAGCAAGAAGAAACTCTGAAATTGAAACACAATGAATGGCTGAATGAGCAACAGGTTTTGCATTGTCACCCTGTATTAAACGGTGCTGCCTGCTGCTGCTTACACTGTCTGTTAAGTTCTACAGTGAGCATTATTTTTAATGAATGTGTTTCTTGTCCAGGTGGTTCCAGTCAGGTAGAGCTGAGCAGGACACAACATCTTTCACCGAAGTCAGGCTGAAGTCTGATTCTTTGCCCCTATTTCCTCCTTTCCCCCATCCACCCTCCTTAGCCCCAAACCTAAAAGCAGCTGTTTCAAGAAGTGGTGGTTTTATTTTTTTTTAAAACATGGTCTTTTGCAATGTAAAACATCTGCTGCTTTCTGGCTGATCCCTAAACACTACTGATGGTGTGTATAATCAAACCGGTGGTCTTGAAGAATGTAAGCCAGTCTTGCCTTTTGTCATTCTAAACAAGCAAGTCTGTGCTGAAAAAAGTATCTGGTGTGGATGCAAGACAAGACCCCGGACACCCGAACTGCATTGCTAGGGTAGGAAGAGTGCTGCTGAGCACGTTAGGATTATTAACATTAATCTAATCTTCCCGTTTGTCAAACAGATTTTTGAGTACATGGAGACAGTTTACCCAGTTCTTAAGACAGTGCTCCTGGATCAGCTTGTAGTTTGTTCTGTAATACCATGTGGATTTGCTGGGATTTTCAAGTAAATACATTATGTATATGGCTTACAGATTGCTTAGGCTGTCTGCATCAATAATTAAAATGAGGGAGGGGACTATCCTGCAGAGTTTCCCCCTTTCTTTTCTTCATCCTTTTTACATGTCTATTTTTACCTTTGCTCTCTTAGGATCAGGAAGATAAACCTGTAGCAAGGGAGAGTGTGTCAAAGACAGAGCTGAATGTTTTTCCAGCAGAGATGGGAGCTCGTAGCACATCACTGCAGTGCCAGCTCTCAGCATCAGCCTGACCTTTGCCATTCTCTTTGCAGACGCTTTGATTCAGACTTGTCAAGAGCTGCCAACTTGTTCTCTTTGCTGTTAAAACAAGCACGCCTTTTCTACTGAGACAGGACAAAAAGTGTCGCTTTTGAGTCTTGTGGCGAACATGATGCTGTGCTGTTTAGTTGCCCAAAGTAGAGGGAAAAGGTTTGGTTTGATTTGGTATTGCTGTGGTGGGTGTAACATTGCCTAGATTGAATGGGGCAAGCTTTTGGGCTTGGTTGTTGTGGGTTTTTTAATGGTACTTTGTTTGATCAAGAGCTTCAATACAAGTTAATACTTAAATTTCCAGTATATCACAAGAATAACTAATTTCTGTTTTATACCTCCATCCTCACCTATCTTGGAAAAGTATATGGGGTATTGGAGTTGACGTTTCAAAATACACAGTGCCATCCAGATGCAGACAGACTCTTTTCCTGTGATTTTCTGATGTGGCATTTTTAGTGTCCTGGATATGTTGAATTGAAGTGGGAAATTACATCCGGTTAATTGTAAGACTGTCTCTTTCTTGTCTCTGAAATCTCTGCACATCCAGTCACTAACATCTCTACCTTGAAGTTCAAAATGATAGCCAGTCCTTGCTGGGCATGGTCACAGTCAGCTTCTGTGGTGGGTACAAAGTACAGCAAGACTGTACGGAGCCTAAGACTTGAATGCTATTATAAAAAGTGCACTTAATCTGGGAGAGTGACAGTCCTTTCCACACTGACATTACCGCCTAAGAACTAGCAAGAGTTACTTGCCTGTGTTTACTTCCCAGCTCGATTTAAACTTAGAGCACGTCCAAAGAAACAGAGA
Source organism: Phoebastria nigripes (assembly GCA_035582835.1). Classification (NCBI taxonomy): domain Eukaryota; kingdom Metazoa; phylum Chordata; class Aves; order Procellariiformes; family Diomedeidae; genus Phoebastria; species Phoebastria nigripes. The sequence goes on from JAYKAV010003077.1 coordinate 1,043,053, forward strand.
AACTGCCAAGGAGGTGTTGATCTGATGGAATGGCTGGACGTCCTTGCTCAGCTTAGCGTGCGTGCACAGCAGTCCCGGCTTTGGCCTGAGCTAATTTCCCAGCCTGCGTGTGAGGTACAACATACAGCGCTTGCTGTCGTTGTGCGTTGTGGGACTGCTGAAGCTTTTGCTATGGAGATTTTCATACCGTAGCTGGGAGCATGAGCATTTGGGCAACTTCCAAATGCACGCACCCAGTGCTGTTACAGAATAAGTAAGACCAATTTCAATTTTGTCACTACAGATGAACAATCACACGGTATGCTGTGCTTGGTGTAAAGACGGTTTGGTGTTGCATGTACCAGTACCTGGTACCTTCCACGTGTTGGGAACCCGGGTGGAAGGTGTTACAGAGATAGAGCAAACTTGTCCAACATTATTGGGGTTTTTTCATATCTGGCTGAAGAACAAGGATGCAGTTCAGTGTCAATAGCCTATGTAATCTTTGACTGCTTTTTGAGATGGCTCATTAGGATGATTTCTTGGCTGGAAACTTTGGAATTGGCCTGAGATCACCAAGTCATGGGCTGTGAAAGAGCCGTTAAATAATCACAGCTATCTTATCTGTCCTGGACCATGCCCTGCCCAGCAGCCTGGAGAGGAACTGCTGGCACACTGCATTGCCGGCTGCAGTGAAGTGTAGCGCGTGGTGCATAATCTCGGGTACTGTTGTGTTGCACTGCCTACACCGCTCTCTTTCCAGTTTCAGTTTACTTGTTTTAAGGCTCTTTATAGTGTACTCTGCCTATGTAAGTTTAGCTCTGATTGTGGAATTGCATGTGGAGATCTGATGCCATCGACAGCTTCATTTGTCCATGTTACAGTTAAGGACCTTAGGAGCCAAGTACCTGTGTTGGCATCGCTCTATCTGGGTTGCTCTCCCTTTTCATGCAAAGGGGCAGTTTTGTGTGTTTCTTATGTATGAAGACAGCAGTTAGGTGCTCTATGGAAATCCCCAGTGCTCTAAGAAAAGTTTAAGTCTTGATTAACTTCTCCAAATATACCTGAACTTACAGTGGACACTGTAAAAGCAAGCCAACAACTGCTATATGCTAACATAACTGCTTATTTGCAAGAATTTTGCAGTCTGAGTATAAGAAATGCCACAAGTTCTTCCCAGAGGTGCTGGTACTACAGCTCAATGCACAAAGCCGTTCATTTTTCTCTCTCTCTTTTTTTTTTTTTTTTTTTTTGAAACCGCCTGTTGCAATATTTCTTAGCTCTTCTCAAGTAGTTAAAGTTGGGGATTTTTTAGGCAGGTATTCATAAGCACTGAGAAAGTGTAATGCCTTATTTGCTACTTTAAACTCACTAAGGTTCAGAGTAATTTTAGCAGCAATACAGTTCCTCTGGATAAGTTAAGAACTGCGTCGCTCTCCACGTACAGTGCCTAGCATCGTGCAGTCCTGCTCATGGAATACAAACTCCGGGTGCCGATGTAATACAGATGTTAGTCAGAATTTACAGTAGTTGAACTGAGCTTGGAATTTAGCTGAAGGGACTGAAATGGAGCATTAATCAAACACCACAATTACTGAGCCGCACTTTCTGCATTAAAGTAAACTGATGTAGAAGATGCATTATACCCCTAACATCTCAATGTAAAGTAAGCTGTGCCATGAGAACATGGTAACATAGTCATTAGCCTTTACCTTTGGCTGTCTGAGTAAGGGAAAGGGTTATATAGATGTTAGTCTGCTTTCAGAAAGAGGATTTAGGGAAAAAAAAAAAAAAGAAGAGAGGGGAAAAAAAAGCTGGCTCTTCTTAATAAACTAGTGTAATTACAGATCTGTTTAAGTGGAGGCATATGATACGTATGTTTGTGACAATTTTCCAGAGGTATGGTTTGGCTACTGCTAAATAACCAGGCTCATTTTCCCATAATGCAAATGTTATTCACAAACTATTACCATAATCGATGCACCGAGCCACTGTAGAGTAAATAATGTGTTGTGTGTGGGAAGCAAACTAGAAGTCAATGAATATTAAAGAACAAAATCTCATTTTTTAAAGGGAAACTTCACAAGAATTAGAATTACTTTGAAAATCAAATGGCAATGCAAGTTCAAATCGACTGGTTGTTTTTTAGTTATGTATACATGCACATGCATAAACACGCGCACTTACGGGCTGTGGTCTCCAGTCTGGTTTAGCTGGGGTCTTTTTTCTGCTCAGTGAGTATGAAGCATCCTCAGACGTGATCAAAGCAGCGTGGTGCATGGGAACCGTCAGGTAATATCCAGTGTCCTGGGAACTTCCCAGAGAAGTGGGTTATCAACACACTAGACCTCTTGGCAGTGAAAGAAATAAGGACCTTTCAGGGTGTTTTCTGTTGGGTGAAGGGGAGCTGGGACTGGTAACCCCATGTTTGGGGAGATAGCGGTTGTTTCTTTGTCTCTGCCTTCCCGAACCGTGCTGGGGTACTCATTCTGTGTAACACAAGAATAATTTTGAATCATGCAAAAACCATGGCAGGGATCACATTAGGTTTATAGGTTGTTACGCTTGCGATGGCAGAGTGTGAGTGGACTGCCTGGAGGCTGCCCTGGTTGAGATCTGTGACCTGCTGGTGTGCTGGGCACGGCTGCGTGGACCTCACAGCGTATGGGAGGACAAGGCTTTTACAGTTACTCCGTTAGTCCTTGATCACTGTCCCTGTGCACAGCCTTATGCCTCGGTAAGTCTTAATTAGGTTATAGCACTTATTGCTGAGGTGCAAATTACCCTGTATCCATTGCTGAATGCAGGAGCTATGGGCACTGCAGGCTTATCTATGCTGGTATGGATTTTTAGAGTAAAACGTTTTGATGAATAGGACTTGATTTAACTGTGGGCATTAGTGCCCTGCCATCTAATCCCTTTTTATCTTCAAAGGGAACGTCCGTAAGTGCTTAAATGTATATAGGTACATTGCATGGAAAGGTTTTGTTTTTTTCATGCGTTGCTTTACCTTTTTTCCCCCTGGATATATTGCTCCCTCATCCCTGTTCCATGTGTAAATGAGGGAGATATGTACAGACAACTATATAATGTATTGCAGAGCTGTGTTCCAGTAGGATGAAATGATGGAGTGTCACAGAAATCACTGCTTTCTGCATTTGAGAATTGTGTCATTTCAAACGCTTTTGGGTACTGGTGTGTTCTCAGAAGTGAACTTTTCTCCAGGTAATAAAACCCTGGTCAAATACCGCTATAGCTCTAGAAACCAGAAAGCCAGGGAACAAAATTCAGAAGCATTGTGTAGGATTGCAAAAGCATCATTTGATCTTTTAATTTCATAAGCCGTTTTGTCCAGATGGCAATTATTGTTATTTTTTTTTAATTACAGATTATAGTACTGCACCTTCTTTTTCAGAGAGATTAGAAAGACATTTTAAGCAACCTTTGCCTCCCATTGCTGAAGATGCTCGCACATGACTTTCTGACACAGTTACATATATATCGTATAACATCAGTAGCTTTCCTTATTGTAACCTGATATAACTCCATGTGGCAGAAGTAACATATTGTGAGCCTAGCTCTTGTGCGCCAGGCTTATGGGCTGTCCTTCTTCTGTCTCAGTCTGTCCCTTGCAGATTGTAAACCACTAGCAAATGCCTGTTTCTTGTCCTCTGTGGACTGTATCGAGGTGTCTTTGAACCTTTCAGTCTTCTGTGGTTGTGCCTCCTAGCCATAATTTCACCTAGAAAGCTGAGCACGTGCCCGAGCTGGGTTACCACACACCATAACTCATTACAAATTGGCACTTCGCTGGGGGAGATATAGTACTTCAAACTGCTTTTCTCAAGTTAACGTGTACTCTTTCTCTTTGAATCAGGCAGCCTTACTTACTAGATTTTATCCTACTCCTAGGGAAAAGCAACTATAAGACCTGGTAGGTCTTACAACAGGCAAGGAAAATGTTACTTGCACCTCTCAGTCATTGCAAAAAAAAAAAAAATCTTTCCGTAAAGCAGGGCTGCTGGAGGGCCGTAGGGGTGGCGTTGGTCTCCTGGACTGCTTCGTCCTGCCTCTTGTCTGCCTGAAATGGTGCCAGTCCCGGGAACTTGGATACACCAGACACGGGATGCAGCTCATTCTGTACCTGCTCTAAGTGGATGTTAAAGCATAAGAGCTCTCGGGTAGTGCCAGCCCGCATTGGGTTCAAACCAGTGACCTAGAGAGTTTCTTTTTAAAACGTGCACAGAAGTACAAATTGACAGCAGCATGTTTATGATGAGATTTTCGGCAGCACTCAAGATGAAGGAGCAGATGGTGTTGATGGGAGAGCAGGGTTATAAGGTACAGGATGGGATTGTTATCATGTTAATAACAAGACAGCAAATCCCACAGTGCTTTCTATTAGCCTGAAAGATGATAGTTCCCTGTTGGCCGTCATGCGAGTCAGAAATGTCTGGTAACGCTGGCTCCAGGAGGCTGTGGACGCCTTGTTAGTTCATCGTGTTGGTTCTGAGGTGTAGCCATCGATTTGTTTGGGTTTGGTCATTCTCACTCCTTTCCTTGCTATCCATGTCCTGGGCAGCCTTTTAGGGTGTAAAGGAATTTGAAGACAGAGCTGGTGTAATTCTGGGTTACTTCTAAAACAGAAATACGGTTATGGAATATGGATACTTTGAAGTGAACCTGGTATTTGCAAGTTTAAAGCTCAGGAAGTTCTGGGCACGTTGGAAGGCAGACAGATGGAGCTTCAGCACTTGCACTTCATTTAAAGTAATCCATATTACTCTGCAGTTCTCTGAACTTGGGGAAAAACTTTCTCTTTTAGTCGGCTTGCAGATCCCACAGGCTTTGCTCTCAGCTTCAGAAATCTTCCAGGGATCACTGCTTTGGCTGCAACATTAGGAGCCATTCTGAACTGTGAAGAACATTTCAAAATCCTTTTTGTTTATACTCATTCCAATTTGCCTTTTTCTTTTCACAGACTAATTATAAAAATTGCTGTAAACGTTTTCTGGAGATGGGATCTTCCTATTTGTCTAAACTTTGTGCTTGTTGTTTATGTCCTATTTTTTTCAACATCCCCACACTTCACTCTGTTGGGAAGTGTGAAAGCTATTATGGTAATAGGGAGTGAGATGATTTTCTGCTCTCATAGTGCCAAGGAGGTAAGAATGGATGTAATTAATCTTGGATGTAGTCCTTGCTGCAAATACATCATCTTGCTTTAGCCTCCCTGCACACATAGATATGTGCGCAGAGGTTCATTTTGCTTGGGATAAGGGTCAGTGCTCTTGACTTACTCAGGGATCAGCGTAGCTTGGCTCCACCACGTGCCCTTGCAAGTGGGTTCTTGGGGATGTTTATACTGCGGGCACGTACAAGGTGAAATAGTGCCTGGTTTGCTCCTTCCCTCCCTCCCACGTGGCACCAAGAAAATGTTGGTCTGACTTGACAACGTAGGTGGAGGCAAAGAGAAGAGGAGGAGGTATAGCCTGCTTTTAGGCGACTTAACAATCAAATTGGTACTACTCACTGTTTGGTTTGCTTGCATTAGTGTATGATTAGCTTTGTCATGGGGGATTATTGAAATGAACATGGATCGGTATCTAAATATACATTAGGGTGTATTAAAAGGCTTAGAACCAATGGTCTGTTAAAAAGGAGGTTATTTCAATTCCTCTGTACGCTGTCTCACATTTAAAATGGTGTTTTAGAGAATGACAAAATCTGCTGAATAAATCAAAAGGTGTTTATTCTGGGAGAATTGCAAATATTCTATCAAAATATAGTTCCCTTTAGGAGAGTATAGAAAGCCAAGTCTGGATTTTGGCTGTACAAACTTAGAATCTGAATAGTACATTATTTCATGTTATTGATGGATGTTTGAAAGAGAAGGTGTGGGATAACAAGAGTTTTGGAGGTTAATACTACAGCACGTTTAGGGATGAATTCCTATCCAAGGTATTGTTTGTCTGGCAGCATGTCCCTAACAAGTGAAGATGAATTGGCAAAACAGAAGTAAAGCTGTTGTGTGATGCACCATATAGACAATAACTCTATAAAATACGAAACTCAAATAAATACATTTCAGACAAAGCGCTGACACTGTAGGTTTTGAAATAAATGGTGTATTTTGCTCAACTGCAAAGATGAATGCAGTGTTGAAAATTAAGCTGTTGTGTACTTCGTGTACATGTGCAAACCTAAACAGCTATTAGTATTATAAGAAAAAAATAGGTTCTGCTGGTGCTGGTTAGGGGCTGTTTGTGGATGCTAGTGTTGGGGGTTTCAACAGTGCGACAAAAAAAGAGCAATCCTGTGGCGTGATCAGCTCTTCCCTGCCTGGCTGGGGGACGTGATGGCTGGAAATTCTGCATCTCCGTTCCCCATGCTGCACTTGTCCTTTGATTACAAAAGGACAGCTCTCGAGGGATGTCGTTGTGCATTTTCCTGAGATAAAATAGCAGCTCTGTGTTTTGTGACCCTGGAACTTTAGGTCCTGCCAGATGCTAATGAACCAGTGGAAAACATCCAGGGCCTGGTAATTGCTTTGAGCCACAGCTGTTTGTGCTTGGTACACAGTGTCAAAGCTCGCTTCTTTGGTGGCTGCGCCCTGTGATATTGCCCCAAAGTCCCCTCGGGGACTCCTGGGTCAATGCAGCGAGCAAACTTCCTATAATTGGGTACAAGAGAGCGTGGTGTCCGTCTGGACACGGGCAGCTTGAGGATGAGTCATGGTCTCCACACCACCTATGTGGTTCACATTTGGTGTCTGCAGTAAATCCCGGGCAGTGTGTCCTGCTGCAGGGACCGGAGTAACAGCAGAGCCCTTGGCAGAACGGCAGCTAGGAAGGAAGCGAGGCTCTTGTACTGACCTGATCTCATTCAAACATACAGGCGGATCTGTCCTATTTATTCATTTGCTACTTCAAAAAACAGCTTTTTAGGTGCAGAAAATAGAAGGTGCTAATAAAAATCAGTGTTTTAATTTTCTTTGGATGTGCGTTCCCTGTAGGAGATCTTCTCATCCACTGTCGTCTTTGCAAGACACGATTTCTGATGTTTCCATAGACCTGAAAAAGGCTGGGCCATTTTACCACCCTTTTAGCATAGGTTAATTCTCCCACAGAAGTGCAGAATTAAAGGGAGAGTGGGAGTACTTTTCTGTGGCATCAATGGAAAGCCGTTTCTGACAGCTACGGGCGTGGATGGCAGTGATTTGAACCAGCTCGGCTGAGGTTGCGTTCGGGGGGTTAGAAGGGGCTTGCTCACCCTGATGCCCTGGCTGAGCAGGGGAGGGCAGGGATCTAACTGCAGAGCGGGGCTGAGCAGCCTCTTCTCCAGCTGGGGACGGAGCAGAGCACCTTCCCATGGGCAAAGCCGCATAGGAAGGTTAGAGCCATACCTTCAGTTAAATGAGGTGACTGTTGTTGGTCATTATTGGTATTTGGATCCCATTTGGGATCCCGGAAGTCCTATTTGGACTTGTACAAGTCTTAGTTTATGAAAAGTTCTAAAAGTTCTAAAAACCTCTGTTGGCAAGTGAATGAGTAGCCAGGCTCTCAAAGTTACAGCTTTCATATGATGCACTGACACCATCACCAGTACTGATAGTACTTTTTAGGTGAGTAATATTGACAAACTAGGTTTCAGGATTTGTCTCATCCACTATATATCTCTGTGTGTGCATATAGTAGGAGGTGGTAAGTTGATGGTACGTGTATTTATTCCATCTCACTCTGCCTATGAAAAAGATACCTAGACCTAGAAAAGGTACAGAGAATGATGAAAAGGATCTGTGGAGACATGTACAGCTTCCCTACAAGGAGAAATTTAATAGTCCGGGAGTCTCCAGTCCCCAAAAGGTATGATACAAGGGAGACAAGAAAAATCTGTAAAATCATAACTGATCTGAAGATGATGAGAAGCAAATTATTCTCTTTTTTGCAGGATAGGATACTGCAAGACTCCCACTTAAATAACCAGACAGCTGGTTAAAAACACCAAAATGAGGCGACTTTCTCCTACTGCATATAGTGAAATTCTGAACCTTGTTCAACATCTTATGGAAACATAAAGAGGTTCAACTACCTGCGTGACAAATTCAGGTCTGTCTGTGTTACTAGATGTGTTACTGAGGGCACATCTTTGGACTGGAGATTTCTTACCTTATTTCCTTGGGCATCTTAAAGTGTTTGGATGTAGGATGCTGGGCCAGATAGCTCTGCTCCGGTACAGCACTTTCTGTATACAGCGGAAATACAGTAGGCTGATTATATTCATCCTGTACTTTGCAACTTGATATTCACTGCTCTGTGGCGTGCTTGGAGCTGGGAGGTTTGCAGTGAGCTGCAACCAAATCAATGTGTCTCATTAAACCAGAGACAGGGAATTGGGCAGTGTTTCTGAACGAACAAAAGAACAGATAGTCTGATAGGAGTATTCCTAGGATTTTTTTATGCATTGGTTTCATATTGATAGTGGTAGTTGTTTTTTTTTAAAAAAGGTCTTTACAGATTTTATTTTAAAACATTAGCCTGACAGCATCAAAGCTTAACAAGTGGGTATGTAGAGGGAGGGCTGAGAAAGGGGGGGAGCAGAAGAGAGCCTGACTCCTGATTACTTGCTCTGGTTACATGGTAGCATTACTGCAGCTGCAGGATCCGAAAGGAGATATTTGTGTTATGCCTAAGAGGCTTTATTGTTTCTAAACTATATATAGTTCTGTAATCTTTCTTTAGATGGGGGAGGGCATCGTGGGACAGCCTCCAAAGCATCACCACCCTGCTTGGTGGGAGAGCGAGGGGTTAACGCGGTGGTGTAGGGTTCTCCGAATGGGCAAGCTCATTGTCAGAATAATGTTTAGCCAGGTGTTAATCTGTGTCTGGAGGGAAGTGCTGGAATTCATTATTCATCCCACTGGGGGAGGTCATGGTCCTGGGAGGCTGCCAGGGCTGGAGCCAGCCTCCTGGCTTTACTGACATGTGCCATTTGTGATGAATGCAGCTGAAGTCCATTTGAGGAATTCTCTTGTCAGGCAGCCAAGCTGACAGCGAAACGCGGAGCTAAGGCATTCGGCGAGCTCTGTTGCAGCAAGCGAGATTGCGCTCAGCGTTGGGAGGGCAGGAGGGGACAAACTGGAACTGCAGAAGGAAAGCATCGGTTTTTATTTCTGTTCTTTTTTTTTTTTTTCTTTCTCCCACCCTTCGCTTCCCCTAAATACTGTGCTCCCCTTGGAAAATTGCCGGCTCTGACGGAAAGACTGCTGGCACGCTGCTTTTCATCAGCAGGATAGGTTTGGGTTGCTTTTTTGTTTTTTAACAAGGGCAGGAGGTGAGACAATGATCAAGTCAAGTTGGTTCTACGTCAAGTTCAAGTATGCGGAGAAGGTAAGTCGCTATGTTTTTTCCTGCAGCCTTTCCCAAGGGATGGCTGCGTGGTCGCCTGCAGTCCCCTTCTCTTGACAGGCAGCTCTGGCCACCAGCGGAGCGAATGCCGCTGAGAAGTTTCGCTGGTGAATTTGTTTTTCCATGGCTTGATAGATAACACTGTGCCGAAAGCTGGTGCAGCGCAGGGTATGGGCTTTGAAATGTGACAGCCGCAACTTCAGCATGGTGCAAGTGGAAGAGAAAAGAAGAGCTCAGATCTAATTCCTGTGGTGCTGTGTCAGTTTAAAAAAAAAAAAAAAAAAAAAAAAAAAAAGCAGTGGTAGAGATGTGTTTGTTTTTCTCGTGTGGAGCTTGAAAGGCAGGAATATTTCTTGTTCTGTAGAGCTGGTTATGAGACGTGACCTGCTTCTGCAGCGAAGGCAGTTCTTTTCTTCTCCTTTAGTAACAAAGTAAATATTTAATTGTCTGTAATTATTACTGGAAAAAAGTTTTATTGATCAAAAAGTAGTGAGATGTATTGTAAGGCTGTTTGCCTCAGAATAGGTTTTACTGTGGAACTTGCTGCATTTCCTATTGTGCAGAACACAGTGCTTTCTGTGGGATTTCCCTTTTACACTCATCTTCCACTTTACCTTGCCTGTCCCTTGGTATCCAGATGCCTGGGGGAAACAGAGGGACAGGGATGGGGAGAGGATGGACCAAGACTTTAGCAGGGACCTACTTGACAGCGATGTATTTTCAGTGGATATCTCCCTGGAGGGTTTCCTGCCCCAAGTTAAAGTCTGATCTTGTTGCCCATAATGCTGAGACCCAGTCAGAGTATTTGGATGTAGCATTGCTGTTTTCTTTAATCCAGCAAAATGGGGAAGAGAGCAAGACAGCTTTTTTTGTGAAAATAGTAAGAAGTCTCACTATCTGTTCCCTAACCATCCTCGAGCAGTTAGCAACTTGTTATTCTTAAAACAGGGGGAAAACCCATGCGTGTGCCATTAGCCTGAAATTTTCTATTCCGGCAAATAGTCCCCCATTGATTTATTTCTTGTCTTTGTGCGTCAAGTTATACTGCACACAGTGAAAGCATATATATATCATTTAACAAGAACCATATATATTTCATTTAACAAGATTGTCCTATCATTTATCCCAGGCTGCAAATAGCATATTTAACAAAGTCGCAGATTTAACTATTCAATTTTCATTTGTTTTGGGCAGTCTTACAAAGGCAATTTGACTGCAAAATCCACTTTATTAGGCAGTTATATTTTATCTCCTTGATGCTTCTCTGCAATAGTTCTATGTTATTTAAAGTCATATCAGACCTATAAACATCTATATCAAAACAAATCGACTCTGCATATTTAGCATATGAAACTCTTCCTGGAAAGAAAAATCTAATGAAATCAGTAGTAATCTGCCCGTGGGTGAGGTCAGCTATTTAAAATACCAGGGATTTTTTTTTTTTCCTCACCTTTACATTTTGTAATTCAATGTCGTCTTCTTTTTTTTAAAATACTCCTTGCAGTTCAACCAGAAAGAAGCCCTCGAGTCCCTGAACAGAGCAGATAATGTTCCTGCTTTTCTGTCACCGGGTGATTTTGTGTGTGTGTTACATAACCTGTCATACCAGTTTTGTCAGAGACAGATATTTTTGAGATCTACAACCTGGGAAATTTGAACATGGATGAAATCCAGGAAACCCATTTAATCTGTATTCTTCTTAGAGTTACTTGTGCCTTACAAGATTTTCTTCCGATTCACCAGGGAAGTTGCCAAGGCTGTTCATCTGTGGGGGGAAAAAAACCCCCACCAAGCCCAAAACCATAATGCACGCACGTGGGAAGACAAAAACTGAAGTGCACGCCTGGTCTTTTATTGAATTTCATGTGTGATAAGAGACCGTTAGTCCTTTGCGTGGAAGTGAGGGTTTCCTAATGGAAGGCACTTGAGAAATTTAGGTCTTGTCTATGAGGCAGGGATGTACCTCCTTGCTAAACACAGGATTTTGTGTCAAGGTTCTTGTTGCGGTTGATGCTTGGCTTATTCTGCATTAGCTTCAAGTCTTGTCTGTGTGTAAAAATTGTGCTAGCATGACTTAGGTGTGAATTGACACTGAATTTATTAAACTGGTGCAGTTCTCTGGCTGGACACTGTGGGTACCCGCTCCAAGAAACAAGTGCTTTTGCGTTAGTGTAACCATGTCAGTTTAAAAAATTAGGTCAAATTCTTTTGCAGCTCTTCCATGTTGTCAAGGTTTTAGAAATTGGTTTTATGTTAGCTAAGCTGAAGTACTTCTGAAATTCTCAAACCAGCTTTTTACAGCAGTTTGTCTAAATGGGTTTGAAATCTCACTTGGAGGTGCAGTTTCTCATTTCCAGTTGATGTAAGTGTGGGCTGCTGCAGCAATGAGTGTTCCCACTCTCAGCTACACGTTGTCAGCGGTAGTGCTTGTGCAGCCACGTGGTGACATGCGTCCGGGAGCTGATCCAACTGGAACTGAACAGGTTTTATTCCTTTTTTTGGGCTGGCTTCGTTTTCAGTCAGATCAGCGTGTGTCCCAGTTTACCCCAAGTGTACAGCCATAAAGGATGTACCTGAAAATACCTGGTTGAGGGTGAGTAGAAAGGACAGTGATGTCTCTTCTGGCAGCAGCCTGTGAAAACTAAATTAATTTAAGTTTGCTGTCCTCATTTGGAAGTGTTACATAATCTCTGTTTAAGGGAGGTCATCTTAGGTTAGGGAAAGGTTGGGTCTCTGCCCTCATGTCAGTACAGTATCTTGGTTAAATCAGGACTAGAACTGCTTTTCCTGTGTGTGCCGCAATACTGACATTGCACCGCTCCCTCTTAATTCTGTTGTAAAGAAGTTCATTGACATTTTTGTTAGCTGGCTGGCTTCGCTGAAGTTGACATCCTTGCCTCTGGCCATCACAATTTTTTTTTTTTTTTTTTCCTTTGATTTGCTTTGGAAGATTTTGCTGTCTGAAGACCCCTCTGTGATAAAGCATATATATTTATATACATGTCAGAGCTAACTCTGCAGGCAGCTTATGTATTGTAAAATATTCCTTCACATATAGATTGTCAACCTGTTTTATTCTCTTGGCATCACTACGCTTTACTGCTATAAACTGTTCTGTTGATTGTGCTTGAACGTTGCTCAGCCCATCTGGGTTATCTGCAGCCTCTGCAGATAGACCCGAACCGAGGGCTGGTGATGTAACTTGCCTGAACTTCAAGGATATTGAACCCTCACAGTTCTTCTGGGAGCTTCCAAACTCATTACATCCACCTGGCACCTTGAAATATCTCAGCCAGTCAACTTGTGTTGTCTGCCTGCTTGTGCAGTGGCTGTTTTATACTGGCAGGAGAAAACTTCAGTGGCCATGCATTTGCGGCTGCAACAGAAAGCCTGAGAATGGTCTTAAACTGTCTTTGGATGCTCACCTTTTATCCTAAAACATGTTGGAACTGGAAACAGAAGAGAAAGGTGTTGGGTAAACTGATGTACTTTGGCATGTTAGTTAGCTCAAGTCGTCCAAACAGTTATTTTATGTTGTGTTAGACAAGCACTGTAAAACCATTTCATAGCAGCGTATTTTTAATTGTGATTAAAATTATCAGATAATAAAACTAACTAAAGCAGAAATCAGCACAATTTCATCTTGAGTCTATTATCAAGTTAATTGCAAACATTCTATTATATAAACTTCAAGGGAGCCTACTGGAAAGAACCCAAAGTTTTTATGTTTACCCTTTCAAAGATTTAATATAAGGTCATTTGGACACGAGCCATTTTTACATAATACCCATATTCAGTCTGAGTGCATTTACACTGTAATTAAAATTCAACGGCTTTATACAAATAATAGTGCTGACACTAGGAAATCAGTTTGATCTGGGGGGGGGAAGGCAAGCTCTTGGAAATCTATGAAATTCTAGAAAGTGTGGGAGATGTGTGGAGAGAGGCAGCATGAGTGGGCAGTCTGGCTTCACATGTTGCTGCTTGTATCTGAAGGAGCTTATGGATGATGTTGGAGGACTTGAAAGGTTTTGCTTTGTCCTTGAAAAGCCCTGTCCCTTGTTTGAGGCTTATTGACAGATATTGCTGAACTGAAGTGAAGCTTAATTTTCCTGTTCCCAGCAGTGCCCAAGGGAGAGAGTGCTGTATTCCTAGCTGGAAAATTAGATTAAAACACCCAGTACCTAGATACAGGGTACATTCATTTCTTCCTCTATCGTAAGACTCCCGCTACTCTGAAAGGCAGTTTCAGTTTTGACAGCTAAAATAAAAAGCCTTAAGGACAAGCAACCACTTTGAATCTTCGAAGGGCTTCATTTCCAGCAGAAAGATTTGAATTACAGTCATTTTCCTTGAGTAAGTACAAAGAGGTAAATGGAACCCCTGTTTCAAATGTTAAACTCGCAGACTACATTATTACCAGTTGTACTTTGAAAGTAAAGGATAAAGCCAATCTAAATCAAAGCCCTGATTCCAAATTACTTTTTAAGAGTATGATGAGGTCTGCACCCAGTAATTCAGCCACTTGGTATTGAGCAGCACATGGCATATCAAATGTGGCTTTCATTAGATTGTGTTGCTCTTCCGGGGGGATCGAGGCAGGAAGCAGCTTTCTTGACAAGCACTGAGAGTTGCATCTTGAAAGGGCTGCTCTGCAGCTGGAGATTCATATGTTGGCTGTATTTTTAGAGAATTTAGGTTTTTTTCTTTCTTCTCTGACTTTGCTCGTTATTTGCCTTGTCTTTTATAACAGTAATTTGACAAAGATTTGGTTATTTATCTCCTGTGTGGCACAACCTCTCCTCCCTCCCACTCCCCACAAAAAGGTTTTTCATCTCAGGACCATTTCCTTCCCTTGCTGGGGTAGGGAACACATTTTCAGAAGTCCATGTTTTTTTAGACCAGATACTGAAACACATACAATGTTTGTATAACACAGGTGCCAAAAAGAGCCGGATAGCCGAGGTGATAAATCAGTCTGGTGACCTGAGCTCACTTGAAACATTCCTTTTCACTGGAATGATGAACTCTCCCAGAAATCTGTACCCAGGGCTTGATCGGGTCAGGGATAACTGCTTCAGTTGGTGACTTTTTGGGTCAGACTTGTGCCCAGAGGCAGCAGAGGAAGGGCAGGGAGTTAACCAGCCTGCTCCTAGAGCAACTCCCTTTCCCAGGCAGGCTGGTCCTCTCGGCACTCAAACCATTGCTAGTGCCTGGGAGGTGGGAACCCACCTGCTTTTTCTCCAGAAGTGTTTGCTGGAGCTAATTGTGCTGATTTTATTTATTTATTTTTGCTACTTCTTTTCCTCATTGCTTTGTAGATGGATATTTGCAGGTGTGAAATCAGATGTTATTCCTTAAACTGATGGAGATGATGAGCAAAGGGTTGTGTCTTTCCAGATTACTCTGCACAGACACCTGGTTCAGTATTTTTATCACTTTTAGCTGCTGAAATTTTTCCTTTCCTGCCTATGAATATTAAAAGTTTGCATTTTTTTAAATTGTGTTGCAACTGCGACTGCCAGCATTTTGGGGAAATGAGTGAGATTTGTTGTTTTATGTGCTTGTGAACAGATATTGGGTCTATGCAACAAAGTCGGGAAAACAGATGTACTAATTTACTTTACCTGTAAATATGGATTATTACAAATATGCCTGGTGCCTCAGGAGCCCATCCTGACTTTGACTCAGCTGCTTACCCCCGCCTGGTTTGCTGGATGACCCTGTGTTTGCCATTATAGCCCTGTCACAGAGAATTGGCTTGCTTCATATTTTGGCTTTTGCTTATCACATTATGATTTTATCTGGCATTTCTGTGAACACAAAGGTGTCAAAGGACAACAGGTGCTTGCTGACGGTGGATGCAGCCCGCACTGCTGCTGCGCTTTGCTCGAGGCTGGCAAGTGGATCTGAGCAACATTTTTCCCTCATTTTGGCCTCGAAGGCTGGGTTTGGCTGGCGCACCAACAGTAAGCATAGGGTCGCATCTCCGTGGCCTTGTGTGCTCAGTGAAAAGTAGGCAGGGCTGAAACCCAGAGGAAGAAATGCCATTGCTGTGCAGTCACCAGCCCCAGAGGGACGGGAGGTCGGCTCCTCATGGCAGCTCTGTTCAGCCCCGCGAGCCGCACGTGTGCTCACACCAGAAACTGCCCCTCCGTTTTCTTCTGCTCCCGAGTCTGCAGAACCAAGTGAAGTTCAGCCAAACCTCCTGCGAGGATTAACCTCCTACAACATGAGCTATGTGTAGGTCCCTGCTCTGCTCTAGCTCCCTCTCTTTATTTCTGCGCTGTTAAATTAGAACTGGTGGATGGGTCACGGAATCGGCAAACGGGCGCAGGCTGCAAGCTGCTTAATCTTTGTGTATGTTGTATTCTCCACCTGGTCCTTATGGTCATAAAGTTAGCTCAGATTTCTAAGCGTTTGGAGGAGAATGCTGAAGATCGTTGGGCTAAGTAATGTTTACTTATTTATTTTGATTTAAATGCATCTTTCTCCAATTCTGGCAGTTCTTGGTAGTTGGACCACTTCTTGGGAGAGCTCTTGTTTGTTTTTAGATAAGGGCATTTTAAGTAGGATTTGAAATCTTCCTGATTTCTTTCAGTTCTGCAAACTGAACGTTTGCAGTTTGCTTTTTGAGGTAAGTGGTTATCACTAACCCGTAACACTAACCCTTCTTTTTGAAGTACAGAATCAGAAGGGTCTATAAGTTTGTTTGGCTTTGCTGGGAATATGGTAGAGATTTAAAGGACTTTTTCTTCCTTGAATCTGGGGCAGTTGTTGCATCCTGCATATGAGGACAACTCAAGGGCTGCTCCTGCCTGGGCAGATGCCAGGAGCCCCGTGGGACTCACAGCAGCCCAGCATGGCCAAGTCATTAGGAAGTCCGAGTGCCACCCGTTTTCCCCTTGATATTGCTCACAAAGGGAGTCGCCAGAGCAGAACTGTTTAAGCATCTCGGTGTCACTTTAGGATCCTCCCACCTGTAAGCTGGAATATGTGGGGTTTTTTTCCAGCTGGAGCCAGTTTCTGGAGAGCTTTGTCTTTAATATGGTTTGGGATCTAGACCTGAAACTTCTCCATCTTTAGTCCTGTTTTTTTTTTTTGCATGTATTTGTGAGACTAAGAAGAATTGCATACTAATGGGAATAGTCAGTGGCAGGTAAAATAGCATTTACGTTCTTCTGATGTAAATTTTTAATCAAATGTTATTTTCTTCTGTTAAGCAACTTTTACAGCCCACTGCACAAAACATACAACCAAAAAACTTTGCATAATGAACTGCATGTAATAGGCTAGCAATGCATCCATTACACGTTTTTAGGTGTGTAATGCATTTAAATCCATTTTTGTGTGCATGGCAGTGTAGCCTTCAAAGGGTAATTAGAATTTGCACAGTCTTGCTTTCATAGTTCCTTAGGTTTTCTTCAGATTGCAGTGCTTTGGAGAGCTTCATTAGAAGTGGTCTCTTTTGTAACAAGAAGGAAATACGAATTTAAATACATTAGGAAATACGATTTTAAATACATTAGAAAGCTGGAAACTTTGTATCAAAATTTCTAAAATGATTGTACAGTGATTGGTATCAGTGAACACTGTTCTTCAGCACAGCTGGATTGAAGAGTTGGTAGATGATAGACTAGGTTGTAATAGCAGTAATAATTACATTAAATAACACTTCTCAATCTGAATAATTAGAGGTAAGTTTTGTAGCAACCATGCGGACCACGGATGTAGCAGTATCCTTTTTATGGGTGACCAGACTCAGCGGTGTCATCACTGTTTGTGTGTCTTCTACAGGAGGACTCCTGCCTGGGGGCCCTCATTTGAAACCAAGGTACTGCCCTCACCTGCATGTCCCCACCAGCCAGCCACCCTCCGGGAAGTCAGGACAAAAATGTATTTTCTTTTTCCAAATTAGAGGCCAAGTGTGCCTGTGGATATTGAGCGGCAGACTTGGAGATGCTGCCAGTCAAAGAGGCATGATGTCGGTGACCCTACCAGCAGTCTTCTGCCTCAATTTCAGCACCCCTGTTCTGAATTTCTGCTTCCCAAGCCGCCTCTGTTACAAGACTCCAGCTCCCATTTGGCATCTGCCCACACACTGCTGGGCTGGACCTTGCTGACCTCTGCTCAGTGATGCAGTGAAACTGCTAATAATTGTAGCAACACCCTCAGTATTGAAGACATCTGAAAAAGTGTTATTCTTCATGGTTTCTGGGGGGCTTTGGCCAAACAGGGTGTGCTTTCACCGCTATGCCAAGAGCTGGCAGGCGCAGGAGTGTGCTTCAGGTTGGAGCGATGTGGGCAAGAGCTCTCTGAGTCTTGGGAACGTGCTGTGCCTGGTGAGGTCTAACCTAAGGTGAGTCAGTGCCACCGGAGGAGGGAAGAGTGTGCTACCTTCTCTTGGGCATTGAAGCGTGGCGTGGTAAGACCTTCTGCTGTCTGGGAGGTTCTGTTTTGGGGCTGGTAAAGAAACAGACTCAAGCTTGGCTGGGCACACACAAATGCAGAGGAATTCTTTTGAGCGGCTGTTTGGGACACAGCTTTTGACTTGTAAGCCGGTGGTATGTTTAATGCTGTAACCAGTAACATGTAGGTACTTGATAGATTAATATTCAGGACACAGTAGATGAGAGAGGCTGGCTGGGGGGATATCACACGCAATCTGTTCATCTAGAATTATTTTCTGGTTTGAAGCTAGATTCACCAGTTCTGTAGATGGGAAGAAAAAAAAAAATCTACAGGCTTACTCTGATTTTTTAATTTTTTTTTATCCCCCCCCCCCCGACTTCATTTGCCTGAGGGCTAGTTCTGCCCTTTAATTATTTAAGAATGGGGTTTTGTTTACAGTTTGTAATAAAACTGATAAAAGATTAACAAGGTGCTTGTGAATCATTTTAAGTGAATTAAAGCTTTGAAAGACTTACAACTGCAAATATTTGAAAATTGTAAAGCAGAAGAATAAGAACAGACCAGATCAGATAATCAAGTTATTGGATTTGTTTGGGAGAAAAAATAAATCATTTGCAATTGGATGTGAGAGCAGCATTACCTGCTCTATCAAATATTTATGTGTGCTTTTAGCAAATTTGAAGATAGTGGTTGTATGAAACAGCACTGGGTATGTTAAAATAATGTTTTATTATGGTGTGGGGTAGCTGCACGAATAGAGCATGGGTTGGAGAAGGGATTCAGAGTGGAAGTACATGTGTCTAAGTTCACCGTAGTGGCAAGCCTGTGCCAAAGCATGTATACCTTATGCTGCTGTGTTGACTCTCCCCAAAAACAATCCTATCGCCCTATATGAAATGATGGACTCTGAGCTGATTTCCATGCAAGAGTGAAATCAGGGAGGTTCTAACTCCCATTTCTATGCAAGAATGAGATCTTGGGGTTATAATGGATATTTCCATCAAAACATCAGCATGGCGCTCAGTAGTAGTAAAAAAGACTAACCAACTAAAATATTAGGAAATGTACTAAGCATGGAACAGGGAACATTGCTATGATGGAATAGAAATCCCTGATTTACCTGCGTCGTGGACACATTGTGCAGCTCTCGTCCTCTGCTCTCCAAAGACGTGCGGACACTGTAAGTGCTCAGAGAAGATCCACAAAGCTGTTCAGAGGTGTTGAATGACCTCTGTGTGAGGAAGAACTAAACGAACTAGAACCCTTCAGCTGGGTAAAATAAAGGAGATGTGACAGAGGTCTGTGAAATCAAGTGGGACATAGGGAGGATGGGGATTGTTCATTGCCTTCCGACACAAGAACTTGGGGATGTCAAAGGAAGTTGGTAAGAGCCAGGCTGAAGGAGATCAGAAGTAGGTGGTTCTTTGTGAAGGTGTTGACCAGCACAACTGGTTGTCGAAGGAAATTGTGGATGCTAAAAGTTTACATCGCTCCTGGGAGAGTGGACAAATTAATGGAAAAGAAATCAACTGGTTGCCACTGAGCAGGCAGAAACCACATCGGGAGCTCAGTGAGCTGGAAATGACTGGAGGTGGAAGCAAGGGGGAAAGATGTACATATATAAATAGAGACAGACAGGAGTATTATATATACTTAGCCTATTTTTGTTCTCTTCCTTTGGACATCCATTTATGGCCACCGTTGGAAAGAGGATGCTGCACAAGCTGAGCCTTTGATCTGGCCCAACACAGCCGTTCCTCTGTGCTGATAGTGCTGGGGCAGCTCATTCTGAAACATCCTGTCTTATATTATGAGTATTATATAAAACTGGTGTTCTTCAGCACCCACCAAGCTTAGCAGCTATGGATTTGACTGTGATTGTTACCTTAAAACAAAGGCATATCATGTAGTGATTACAGCTTAGTATTAATGGCTGGGTTCCTAATTTTCTGCTGAAAGTGCTCTGGGACTGGGAAGACGACCTCATTTCCCCTCTTCTGTGTGCTTCATTTTCTCCACCCATAAAATGGGTGTGAATGCATGCATGTTATCAGGATTATTATCTATGTGGTATTTTTGGGAGAACTACAATGCATTTCTTTGAAGCTATTAGGCAAGATGCAGTACCAAGAGGAGGCAAGCAGCATTTCTGTTGCAGGGTCCCCAGAAAAGTTTCAAGATGGGTGAATTATTGCATTACAGAGCTCTTTAGCACCCCACTGAAAAATCAGTACAAACCTTTAAGCCTAAATTATGTTCACAATTGAATGAGGTGACAAGAAACTTTTGGGGCAGATGAGGAGAGTTGGAGTCTAATTAAATGGAGTCATTTTATTCCTTTGGGAAAGAGCTGTGAAAGCTAACACGGTAACACAGCAGGTTCAAAGGTCTGTGTGTAGATCCTAATCTGCTTAAAAGATGGGGTAGAATTTCACTGACCGTATCATAAACTCGGGTTCAGTAACCAAAGTGTTCCTTTCTTGAACATCCAAATATAAACTGCGAAAGAAGACAGAGGAATTTAAAGGAGGTGAATTAAGAACTGCCTATGTACAACTGCTACCTATCACTCAGTGATAACAATAGAAATACTCTAAAAGCTCTGTAGCTGGTCTTTTTTTCCACCCTTTTCAGTTGGCATCGTTGCATGCCTAACATACCTTGTTAAAGTTATGCTTCGAGGCAAATATCTAATCGGTAGGTCTCAGCAATGTTTTAAAATGTCTCCTGTTGCTCTCCCCTATAGCTGATTTTTCCATTTTGCTCTGCACTTTTGCAAATGAATTATAACCAGCTTGAGCTCGCACGCGTGGGTAGGGTTGACCTCCGTGTCGGAAGAGGGCAGTGCATCCCCGTTCTTGGGGAGCGATGGCTGGGGGAGTGCATGTGGGTTGCATTACTCTGTAGCTTTATTCAAGCAGTATTTGTAGCTTCCAGTGTTCTACATGATACAGATGTTAGAGATGAATAGATAGTGTTTCTATTTCCTTGTTTGGACTTCTGTAATTTTTCAGTGTTGCGATCAATCTTTGTCCAGCCTTCTTGAAACTTTGCTTGTGTTTAGTGTATTCTCTCTGATTGTCAATGATCTCCTTTAAAAACCTAGGATCCGTTCCATCTGGTCCCAGGAACTTGGCAGCTTGTGTGACGAGCAATAGCTGTTCTTTTTTCTGTGAATGCTAGTACAGAGAAGTCAATTCATGGCTAAAAAGATTAAAATCCCTAAATCAGAAAAGCTGGAAAAATATAACAATTGCTACTCTGCCAAGGAAGTGCTTCTTGTTGGATTAAAAAAAAATCTTATGACAAGTTGAAAGAGAGAGATTTGGAAGTGTAATTCAATTCTGTTGTCAATCCGGGAGAGTTAAAGCTGAAACTGTGTTAGAATACATTAACGGCACTGCCTGGACAGAGAAAATCAACTGCGTCTCAGAGACAATTTTGTGCTGGTTTCCATTCTGCCTCAATTTGTTATGACCTGGTTTGGATTTCCTAACTTTGATGTCACTGAGGTTCATCATCTGGTGTGTTCAGAAAAGGTCTCTGCTTCTGTGTCCGTGGGTGCCCCTTCTGAAATAAACTGCGTTCTGCAGCAGTACAGAAATGGGGAGTGGGATGCTGAAATGGAAAGGGGTCAAGCGAGCAAATTTGGAGAGAGAGGCATCCATATGGTACGTTGGAGGTGTTACGTACGCCTTACACTCAGAGGAAGCGTCCCCTCTTCTTGTCAGGGATTGGCAGTAATTGGGTCTCAGTGATAAGGTCTCTGGGTGATGGGCGGAGAGAACTGCTTTTACGTTTTGGGTATGGCCCCGATGGTGGTTACCAGTGCTTTGGATGTGCTGTTAGGGTTGTGCTCCTGGAGATCGTGTGAAATCTTGTAGGAAGGGCAGCACTTAGCGGCAGAGCGGTGCCGTCAGCCCACCCCTTGCTGCTGGTTCCCTGTTCCTGCTGTTGTACTCACCAGCTTCCCAACCTTTTTTTTCCCCTTCCATGTAAAAAGGGGAAACCGAAGAGAAACCAAAATCCTCTGTCCCCTTGACTGGAGGTACGGGTTGAAGTTCTGTTGTTTGGTCTCAGAAAACAGGCTCGTTCAGTGCTCAGATATCACTGTGGCATGTTAGTGTGAGAGGAATTGGCAGTGTAAAATCCCATTTCTCTCTCAGCACGGACAGAAGATTATAAACAGCAATGTGGATCCTACCGCTATCAGTGGAATGAGATTACTGAAAGAGATGCTGCTTTTGTGATCTCGTCTAGTAGTCACCTCTGAGACCAGTAGAAGGTATAAATCTAATTCTAAACGAAGTAGAAGGTATAAATCTAAATCTCTAATAAATCTAAAAAATTATTAGATATACCAAAAAGTGTTCCAAAAAGTGCCCTGGCACAGTACCCCATAGATTTTATATTGCATTCTTGTTGATCTTGTAGGTTTGTGCAGGACTGGGACATGGGTTAATATAAAAGCTCAGTCCTTTCAAAGTCACCTTTTTGTTAAATCCCCATCTCTCCTGGCTCTAGGCAGTGGACTGATTACATGGATATCTTACAAGATAGTGAGAAATATTTTAAAACAATTAGTTATGGACATCTGATGGGACTGACTGCCTTGGGAGGTACTAAGTAGCAGCTTCAGCCGATTGCTGTAGGGTATCGGGGAGTGAGTGACCTGTGTGTGGTCATGCACCAGAAAGGGGAGGGATAGTGAGAGCTATTTTAAAAGCTTGTGGGTTCAAAAGCCGGGTAAAGTTTCCCTTCTCATTTTGGGCAACTCAGTTAGACTTGGATCCTTCCTCCTCTAACTTCAAGCATGTAAATATGATGTCTGAATTGGGAATCTCGTCTCCTTAGGGTCCCTGGGTCTGGGAGGAGAGAAATGAGCCTGCTCCAAGGCCTGAATGACTTCTGAAGGTTCCCAGTTTTCCTTGATAGTACAGCGGCCCTGGCAACGAGGCCTCTAATTTAGTTGTTTCATTTAAAGACTTGTTAATAGGTAGGTGAACTCTTGCGTCTCTGTGCCACAGTTTCTCTCTGTGTAAAAGGAATATTTTTTTATTTCTCCAACTCTGAAGGGTGATCAGGTTTTGAACGTTAGAGGCTCTGGGGTGCTCGGCTACTCTCAGAGGCGGAGATGGGCTCGTCTGCCTCTGACGCGGGGAGGAAATGTCTATTCAAATATTCTGAGTAATCCTTTTTCATGAGAATGAGCAAGCACCTACAGTGTTCCTTGACCATGAATCTGGCAACTTCTTGGTTGTAGATGTTGTTTTTACCCAAAGTAGCGCTTGCAGGACCCCAGGAAAGTCAGAGCCCGACTGCAGCAACACCTGGCACCGTGTGCGGTACGACAAGGCCTGCCCTGGAGAGCTTGTCAGCTAAAACGGCCCTACAGGACAAGGCTGTTCAAAACACTGAACAAATATCAACCCAGCACGTCTCTCAGGGATGTAAGCGACTTTTGGAAGTGTGGTTCGATACCCAAAGCTGCGCAGAGTCGGTGGCAGAGGAGGGAACGGGAAAGCTGGCTCTGACAGCAGCTCACCCGCGGACCACAGGGACGATGGCGGGTGCCTTCCTGCTCTCCCTCTCTGCACTCGGAACGGGCAGTCCTAGCGCTCAATACATCAGTGGAAACTGGCTCGCAAAACACTCTCTGCTTTGCATCTCTGAGACCAGAGGTATAAATATACAAGGAAATGTRTGTGTATGTCTCTCAAGTGCAGCATATCCTTTGCAGTCACATCAATCCTTTCATCCTCTTCAGTTAAAAAAGTAAAAATAGAGCCTGTGTCTCCATAAACATTTCTATCCCAAGTATGAAGACTGTGTGGAACAGAGTCAGTGGTCAGTACTGACCTGGGAAGAGTCTCTGCAGAGTTGCAAACTGATTTATATGCTGACCATAGTCAAAACATCTGAAAGATTTGGGTGCAAGCATCTGTGTGCGTGCATGTTTATAGTCCTGTAATACTTTGAGGTTTAAACATTACCAAACGCAGGTACAGTATTGATTGTATCTTTATGATTTTGATATATAATTAATATTTTTCCACTTTGTAATAATTCACTGAGGCGTATAGAAGAAAATGTGCTGTTAGGTGCTTGCATCGCTCTGTCTCATAAGCATTGCTGAGTCTGGAAGACAAGATACCAGTCTGTGAATTTCATGGAGACCTTTTCTGAAATATAGCTCTGTTTTGTGATAAAGAGGGAAATTTTGTATAATTCCATAGATCTTTGTTAGACTGGATTAGGGCTTGGATAGAAATTGTGGAGCAACTTCACCAGTATGTTCAGTTATAGACAGTGCCTTCCTGCAGCTTCACAAGGCAGATGAATGAGTTAAGCRCCTGTATTACTGGGATCAGCAAGAAACAGATGTCCAGATTCCTTATGTGATATTGAATATTACAGCAAGCATGTGTTTGCACCTTTTGATGCCTRACTTGAGATCTAGAATGGGGTGATTCTGTATAGTTCCACTGGCTTCACTGTAGAAATGTTACTTCAGCATTGATCAATGAACCTAAGCCTTTTTCACCTCCCAGATCTTTCCTGAGTCTGCCCAAGACCTCATCATCATTTTATCAGTTTATTGGTGTTGTGATCGCATGCAACCGTGACATACAATCCCAGCATAATGTACACCCACAGCATAATATAGATAGCAGCAACTGGACAGCTGCAGATCAATGCCATCATCTAAGGATGACTTTTGAAGGGAAGAATAATGGTATCTTATCCTGAAAGACCCTAGCATGTCATGCAATTAATCTGTCTCTGAAATGAAGTAAATACCTCCTTTTACATGCAAGAACACCAATCTAGGAGCCCGAGGGTCTTGCCCAAAGAAATGTGGTGAACCGAATGCGAGGGTGAGGTTTCTGGCCTGGGTTTAGCCAGGTCGGGTTTGCCTTTCATTTCAGAGGGGTCAGGGTTTCACCTCGGGACTGCCTTATCTGGTCTAACACAATTAATGTGTCTGTACAAGGCAGACTTTCTTCTCAAAAGAAACACAATGGTGGTGTGGGTTTTTTTTTCCCCTCCACTAGATCAACATTTTAGCAAACACAGGAACAAACAGCCTGGAGCACAAGGCCCTCTCTTCTTGGCGGAGCTGAAAACATTCCCACAGCTGAGCCGGGCCACTACCATGTGCTGGAGAGGTTCTGCCCTGCCAGCGTGTTTAATTACAGGCAGGGTGAGAGCTCTGCAAGTGGGGTTGATGCTGGCTAGGCTTCCCTGGCGAGAGTCTGACGAACAGATTTCCATACTGGAAAATGGCATTAAATTAAATAGGTATCAGCCTGATACTCTGAGAGCTGAATGTCAGTGCTAATAAACCAGAGGCTCCATCCTTCCCAAAGGACCTTTGGAATCAATTGAAAGCTGCGTCCTCCATCCCCCTTTCCCAGCGGGTAAATGTTACTCTTTTGCTGTGCCACTTTCTGTACTCGGAGTGAGCTGAGACTACCAGCATGCAGAGCTGATTGACAGGATTGCTCCCAGCGCTGTGAAGAGAGGAAGTGACCTTAAACACTGGGGTTGTGGTTATGTTTTGACTGTAAGAAAATACTTTTTTTTTTTTTTTTTTTTCCTTTTTTAAAATATTGCCCTACCAGCCTGGCTTTCTAGTCATCTGTATGTATTTTTTGAGGTCTTAACCCCTTCCTGCCCTGAGGTGGAATTAGATAAGCTTTGAAATCAGTTCAATGTCATTTGTTTTTGTTTTTGTTTTTAAAAAAAAAGAAAGAAAAAAGAGAGAGAGTAAAGCAAGAAAGGTGACCTTGCAAAGTTGTCTGTAGAAAAAGATCTCTCTTATCATGAGCCTAAAGTAATTAGCTTTATTTTTGGTGTTGCCTTATATGAATTGTTCATGCATCTCAGCTGGCTGTGGAAATGCCTACTGACAGACTGAGTGCGCTTTCCAGACCGGTTGGCCATTGCCTGTGAGCGCCTGCATCAGTGGGGAAGTTTGCTCTTCCCCATCAAGCGTTCGCTAAGCACTAGCCCCCTTCCAGCAGGTGAATATTGTTGCCCTCTATGGTAAAGTCTCTGTGGTCAGAGAAGATTCTGCATCAGCAAGCACAGAAACGCGACGCTACTAGGTAAGAAATTAAAAAAAAAATTAATCACTCTGTTACTATCAACACAACAAATTTCTCCTGCCTATTTTTTCCTGGAGTGGGAATTAAAGGACATTGATGTTACTGCCTCACATGGCAGATTGGCATAAATGGATCCGTCGCCCCATTTCTGTGGTCGTTCCTTTCTTTGGGAAGTTGAAAACTGAGGACTGGCTGAGTGCAGGAGCTGAGATAAGGACTTCGGGGGTATGGACAAAGTCATACAGTGTACATGTGTGCAGTGTGGCAAAGAAGTGTTTTCCTTATTCATGTTGAATGTGCCTAAGGAGTTGGTTTGAGACCTCTGGCTCATGTACAGGTACCCAAGAGGAGGGTGAACAGAAATGGTTTCTTCGAAATGACCCTTCGGTGGCGTATGTAACATGGGCTGGTTCCCTTTCCCCCATCTGCTTCTGCTTGTTGCAGTCATACCTCAGCTGTTGGGTCAGTGGACTTGGATTTGCGTAGTGTCTCCTCACCTATTCCAGAACACCAAACCCAGCCCTCCCTTCCCTGTTTTAACAGCTGACATTTCCACTGGGCACAGAGACCAGCTGTCCTCCAACAAAAGGTTATTAACTGCCAGTGAAGCACGCAGATGGGTGTTGCAAGGAATGCCGCCCATATTTGTGCCTCATCTCTCAATGGTGTTGAAAAGTCCAAAGAGGACGGGGCTGTTGGTCTCCTGTTACTAATGTCATAAATTGAGCAACTATTTTAAGCAACAGTGAAAAACTAAATGCAGATATTGTGTGCAAATGTGAACCAAAGTACTTGGCTTTGGTATGGCTGTGCTGTGTAACCTATTTCTGGGTGTAATTACCTTCCCTGTTATCGTTGTGATTGTTAGGGTATAGCAGTAATCAGGTTTTGGCACGAGATAGTGCTTTCTGTCTGAAAACCCTCAAGTCTAATCAGGAGGGAGGATCAAGTTCTAGCAGGTTCATCAGCTGCAGTGTGGGCTGCTCCGAGACTGATGGAAGTGGCAGTATGCGTGGCCCAAAACAGCAAAGTCTTGAGATTTCTGAGCCTTAAATTTCAACATAATCAAGAATTTGAGGTGATACAGATGCAGTCAGTGAGCAAAAATCAGCTCCAATGTAAATGGCATGTAGAGCGTGAGATAATAGGTCAGTGTCTCAAATCCACCAATTCTGGCATCTGGTCCATCTGACGGTGGCTGTTCTGGTGCCAGCAGAGGGAGGTCTTGGGAGGCAGATGTGGGATAATCTCTTCTCCAACTTAAATCTCCTGGTTTAAACCCTGAGAACAAGCTATAATAGCCTTCTTAATGGGTGCAGTTCATTGAATTCTGCTTGGATTATGACTTGTTCCACTTGGCTTGATTTGGTTCAGCAAGGAATTGGGAACAAACTTCAGAGCGACTCATTATGAATCGGGAATGAGATCAGAATGGGCTTTGATATGTATTACTCTGAAATGAAAAAAATTAAAGCCATGTTTATTCCCGTAGTTGAGTGCATGCACTTCATAGGCTTTCAGAGGATCRCTTGAATGCCTTAGCTATGGTAGTCAGCTACAGCAATTCTGTAGAGCATCTCTTAAAAAGGATATATTTTCTGGCTAGCTCCATGGGATAAGTGGTATGTCTAAACGTGGATGTGAAACACCACTGCAGTTATTCCCTTGCTTACACTGACCTTCAGGATAATTCCTGCTCCTTCCACTTACCTAAATGCATCAACTGTAATTTCTTACATACAACTTGTGTGGCCCAGTGTTGATTTTTCATTCTGKTTTTTTTTTCCTTTCCTTAAAGTAAACTGAGGCCACTTCTGCCAGAGCATAATCTCTCCTGTAGTGCAGTAATTAAATGCTGGTAGTTGGAGGGCTAGGAAAGTACAGGAATGACTTGTTCCAGAAAGAGCATATTTTTGGAAGATATGTTTTGATTAGTCGCTAGGGTTTGTTTACAGCGCTCTCCGGAAAACTCAAATGTTTTGGGTGGATCAGAGCAGGTAATAACTGTTCTCCTGGGATCAGCACAACGTGCAATATGAAACAGTCTGCGGAGTGTGTCGTACTTACTTGTATCGCTTATGTACCCTCCTTCTGCAGCCTCTCCCTCGCCTTCTCCTTCAGACTTTCAAAAATGCCTGATCTGAATCAGCTGAAGGGTTTTTATTTTCTCTTTCCTTTGTTTGAAGTTTAAGCCCTGTGAAAATCCATTAGAAAAGATGCATTGTTGGATAGTCCCCGATAGCATCAGCTGCCAGTTTATCTTTCATGTCGCGCAGTGGCTCTCGTTACTCCCCAGGGGCTGCCGGCTTGGATTGTTCCCATAGTTTGGGTGGCTTTTGACCCAGAGAGTCCCGAGCTGGTCTTGGGGCTTCAATAAGCTCTCTGTTATCGGCCTCCCAAATATTGGTATACCTATCAGAGCCTGGCACCGAGTCAAGGCTGTGGGCGTCCTTAAGATTCATCATTGATAGCTCACATGCTTTTTCCTCTTCAGCGAAAACAAGCGCTTTTTGTTTAAGTTCACTAATGTTTGGCAAAGAAATATAGTAGTAATTATACACCCAGCCTCCTCCTCCCCCCCCCACCCCCCAATCCCAGTTTTATAAAAGCAGCTAGCACTGGAACTGAAATAAATGTCATGAATGAATAATAATTTCTTTCATTTACACAGTAATTAAACTTGTTGAATACAGACTTAATGCTTTACTGCACACTGTTTAATTTGAGTGGTAGATCCAGGCTTTTGTTAAATCCAGGAAGGAAAAAAATGAAATATCTACCTGACTATCAGTGTGCTTTGTTACAAACGTTTTCTGGGTTTTTTTCTAAAATGATGCTGGAAAAGGGGAGGGCATGCTTTTCAGACTGTTTGAAGTTAGCTACGTGGATCTTCACAAATGTACTTAGTGGCCTGGGCTTCAGAAATGCGACAGACCTGTTACTCCCATGCTTTACGGCTGCTGGGATTAACCAGCATTTCTGAAAATTTGATTGATTATGGATATAGATGCACTATCTTAGGCATTTTAATTTCCGCAGCATTAATTTTTTTCTTTCTGTGCAATTTTTAAGCTGTTCCTTAAAAACAGTGCCTTATGATATAAATGCATTAGGCTTTTAGCAATGCTCACCTCCTTCCTTGTAACACACACTGGCGTGAATGTCGRGACTTGTCTCAAGGGTGTTTTCCAGTTCCAAAATAGCAAAAATCTTGAACTGTRAGTGTGGATCCCCCCAAGATTCAGCCTCTCCTCCTTCCAAACCAAATACAGGGCCATGGTTATGGCAATATATATATATAGGGCCACGGTTATGGCAATGTCCTCATCCAGCTTGGTGTGCAAGGGATGGGCTGAATAGTTACAAGATGTTTCAGATAAAGAGAAACAGAAAGTAGATGGCGGAGGGCTGGGTTACCCGGCGTACCCTTCACCTGCAGAAGTGAAGTCAGGGATTTTTTGAAAGGAATGGGAAAAGACTTAAGTTGCATGTGGTGAGGGTACCCCTAGGTAACTTGAGGATGGAAACAGTGATAGTGTTGATGGGAAATGCTTTGGTTATTTGTCAGGCATGGGAATTTGGGAAGGAATCATCCAATCTTCACTCCAGGAAACCACAAATTGAGTCAAAGGAACCCCTGTGCCTGTGCTACCATCAGCCTCAGCCCAGGTTTCCCATGTGCTCACTTTGGTTGGTTCGAGGCTTTGGGATGCCTGTCCAGGAGGAAACACTTGGCTGAGGAGCAGAGGTTGAAGTTAGGTGTGTTCAGTCTGGGCCACCATCTCACATCTTGATGGTTCAACTTTGTTTCAAGTTTTATGAATTTTATGTTGTATTTTTTTGAAATATGGACTTGTARTAGAGTTGTTTCCTTTTTCTGTGAGCATATAATCTCCCATATACTCTGAATTTGTGCTTCTGCACAGTTACTTCTGCCATCGATCAGCTGTTATGGCAGGTTGCATGTGCTGAGTGCGGGAGGTTCTGCAGCAGCAGYGGCAAAGTGATTCCCTTGCACCTAAGTACTTGTTGCAAAACACTTTGGAATTTTTCAGGTTATAAAGCTGGCTTATTGATTTGATTGGGGCCATTGCTTAGTCTTGTTTACATATTCTGAAGAAATCAATCCATTGAGATGATCACTTCTGACTGCTCCTAAATATTCCCTAAGCGGGTTTAAGCAGCTCACAGTAACCATGTTCTGGTGGACRCTGTAGAAGAGGAGAGGAAATAGTGAGGGATTGCAGGAGGTGCTTGTGCAGAGGGTGCCTGAGGATGGATGTTTTAACAGCAGTTTTGCACCTGGGGCCTTCCAAAACTACCAGTTGTCAGAGGTGAAGGCAACAGCATTTTCAGCTGTTGCTCCTGACAACTGCCTGGTTTTGCCAAGACACCATTTCAAGCTTGTGAGCCCTCCAGGTGTAATTAGATGAGTGTGTGACAGACACAATAGGTGCATGTGGCTAACTGAGATTCATTAACAGGGGCTCCCAGGACTCACAGCATTTTAGAGGGAAAAAACATCAACGGCTAGGGACGTGGCTGGTAGGTTGTGCGTGTGGATTTGAGTCATGAGGCAGCTGTTAACCAAAGAATCGCAATCACAGAAATCTCTTGGGAGCTTTCCCAGAACACTCTTCTCAAAAGCTAGACAAAGTATTTTAATTGTCGTATACCCAAGGATTATTTTTTTTTCCTTTTCTGTTCTCTGGGGGCTGACATCTACAAATGTGTGTTGGTAACTTCATTTTCTTCCTTAGTCAGGGAATGGGAGGCACTCGGGCTGTTTTGTTTATAGCTGTGCTATCAGCTGGCTGCATGTCTGGAGATGAAGGTGACAGCTTGAGATTTGTGATCCTAATTGGCATACAAAAAAAAAAAAAAAAAAAATTCCAGAGGGAAATGAGTTATTTGCAATTATCTGTAGATTTGGCTTTATTTCATGGAGACAAATATAGTTGCTTGGTGACTTAATTACAACATTTTTTTTAAGATTATGAGATTTTAAAAAGGATATCATTATTAACAAGATCTTGAGTCTATATTTGGTGATTCCATAATTACAACTATGGCCATATTTGTTAGCTTAGAAAATAATATGTGGAAGCTTTTAATTAAAATCATGAGATCTGTTCTTGCAGATATGCTTTCAAGTACCACCCTTGGATAATGGGACCCTTTATTGTTAGATACGAACTAAAATAAGCTGTACTGTGCTAGGATAGTATCACAATTAAGGCTGAGACAGATCAGCATTAAAATATTCTTGAGCTGCTAGTTAAGAGGATGAGAGAATGAACTGGGTGAAGTAGCTAATTGTCCACATTTCAACTGATCTCTGCTCACCGAGGCAAGTTTCTTACAGTCCTACCGGTCGGATCAGAGAGCAAACGGATAGAGAAAGTAAAATATTCTACATCCATGTGGTTTCTGTTGATGTTAAGGGCATACAAACATGTGAGCACAGATCTTAAATTGCTTCTTTCTTAGCTGATGATTCCCAATCACCATAATTTACACCAGACTGCGGTTTCCCCAGGCGGTGGCGTACCAGCCCAAGATGAACATTAAGTAGGGTGTCCCAGCCCTACCTTTTCCCCATGCTACGCCAGCCGTGGGAATAGTGGGCACAATGCGGGTGAGCCGCTAGATCGATCTGTGTCGCTGGARGGTCACCTGTGTACTGGAATGATGTTTTCCAGATTGCCAAAACGGCCAGACTGCCCCAGTGAGAGGGTGCAGACGAGTTACGTGACTCGAGAGTACCTGTCTCCCTCACTGAAAACCAGCTTGGATTAAAGCTGGCAATCACTGCGTGCTGCCCCGAGACACCCGTGGCGCTCCAGTCACTTCCAGTGACTTTTGTATCCTTTTTAGCAAATTTTGTGCACAAAGATTGCATACTACAGAATGCATGTTTCAAAACTTACCTAGTAGTGCTTACCTACCTACTGCTTTACCTTTCCTAGAGGAAAATACTGTTATTACTCTTGCCACTCACTTATGATAGACTTACTGAAGAGGCCTAAGGTACATTCCAGTGCTGAAAGTATTAGCAAAGACTCATCAGCACAGTATCTCCACTGTGGCCACTGTGTTGTTTACCCTTTAACTGATTTAGTTACCCTACCAGACCTACTTGGCATCATCATTTTCATAGACAGGGTACTCGTCGTACTGTTCAACTGCACTGGAGTTAACTTCGTTCCTCCTGGGATACAGCAATGTAGAAAAGCACAATCCAGTGCCTTCTGGAAGCAAAGGAAAGACTTCAGTGGACTTAAGTAATACACTGAATCAGACCCTACAGGAGAGAAGAATTAGGCATGCAACATCAAAGAAATACTTCCACATCTGGGAAAGTATTCAGAGAGTCCCCAAAGGTAAGATTTAA